>JAVJIF010006572.1:0-142345 GCA_038442645.1 Agave tequilana
TCTCTATATAAACATTCATGTTGAGTGTGCTTTTCATATTGAGTGCTTGACATCTCTTTGGTATGTAGTACACGTGTGTAGGGGAAGCTTAACATCTTCACTTATACATTGTATTTATGATTTATGTGTGTAGGGTCTTGTCATCTCTTTTCATGTAATGCATGTATGCAGGGGGGGTTAACTTAACGTCTCTCCTCTTCATGAATGTATATTGCATATAATCTTTGTAGCTCATTTTTACTTAACCCTTTGTGATGAATTGACAAAAAGGGAGATTGATTTTGAGTTTTTAAAGCATGCTTAATCCATGTTTATGCATATACATTTGTGTTTACCTTATGCACTTCATTAAATATCCTTATTGTTTATGCTATGCATGAGTTAAGGAGGAGCTTACATGAAGCTCAACTTTAATTCGTGCATATATAACTCCATGAGTTTTGTCATCATCAAAAAGGGAGAGATTGTTGGCTCAAAGGCTCATCACTCTATTTTGTTGATGATTAACTCATGTAGTTTAGTCTACTATGATCTTATGCTTATTTAGTTTATCATGATCTTAGCAGTGTGTAGATTCAACAAAGGTATTTTTGAGCTTACACGTGTTGATTCAAGAGCTTGCGCATCAAGACCACATCTAGCACTCGATTGGACTCTAGCTCGTTGGATCGTGTTTAGATCGAGTCATCTTGGAGATAGAGTTCTACAAGAAGGCCTTGGTTTTTTTTTGTTTTAGATCTTGTGTAAGATAGATAGAGATGATATGCTCAAGTTCACATACACACTAGTTCTATATGTTTGGTTTTCATTGAACCGGTTTTGGATTTCATATCAAAAATATAGATATAATATCTTTCATGTGTAATTGGATTTTATCCATACACTCTATGGTTTCAAAAAGAGTATCAATATCTTGTTTTTTTTATCTATACATGTTTTTGAGAAAACGATTTTTCATTTCAAAATACAAGTTTTGGAAATACGATTTTCGATTTTAAGCTTAAACTCTAAATCACAAAAATGGTTCAAAATGTTTGTAACATGTGTTGAATTTTGATCACACATATTTTCACTTCAAAGTATTTTAAAGAACTTATTTTTGTGAAATTAATATGAATTTATGGGATTTTAATTGAATCAAATAGACCAGTTTTCATGTCCTTTATCCCTGCCTGTTTTGTGCCGGCGATCGCCGGACCAAGGGTTGGTCGACCGGGCCAGTTGAACGATGTGGACAAGAGCGTGCACGTTTCCAGCCTCTTAGGTCGGTCGACCGCACGGTCGATCGACTGAAGTTCCTTTGCTCTCGGGTAAGGGCGGTCGACCGGGCGGTCGACCGAAGGCTTGGACCGGTCGACCGGGCGGTCGACCGGTGGTAGGCAACGGTCATATTTCGACCGTTGGCCGGTCGACCGGCCGGTCGACCGGAAGATCAAAACTGACCATATTTATTGCCGACGGATATATTTTTAAAAGCCTATAAATAGGGTTTTCTCTTGGCTGTTTTGTACAACAATTTTAAGAGCTTCTCTTCTAATCTTTCTAAGTGTTTTGCAGCAAATTTAAAAGAAGTTTTTGGCTAAAAGTTTTGATTTGTGTTTTCAAGGGTTGAAAATTCAAAGAAAAGAGTCTTTTGGGAATTGAGTTTGTGGTTTATATTCTTGATATACATCTAGTATTTTCCCAAGAATTTTCTTCGAGATTTCATCTTTCAAACCCCTTGGTTTTTCTCACAACTTGAGCTATTACATCTATCCTATCATTAGGATCCTTTTGTTGGTGACAAAGAGTAGTTTGTGATCTTTTGATCATCAAGTGATTATTGTACTTGTGGCTACACTACCTCTGAACTAGAGGAGTGTGATTGAGGAGTTGGGTGCTCCCTAGTGATTGTAATCCTTTGTGAATATTTTAGTGGATCGAAAATCCTTCTGGGTGAAGGCGGGGATGTAGAGCTTGGTGCTCGAACCTCGAAATAAATCTCTATGTTTGCGATTGGTTTACTTGTGTTGTTTACTTTCTATTCATTCATTCTTATATTGTCGATCTATACTCTCACAACTAGATTGCATTGCGCACCTCAAACTCTTATTTAGAGGAATCACGAAGAAGGAGTTCAGAGCCCTTCACGGGGTATCCAGCTTCTAATCTTGCTTTGAGTGATCGTTGCATCATCTCATTTTTAAATTGTGCATTGATTAGCATATTAACCTATTCACCCCCCTCTAGGTGATTTTAAATTGAGCACCTCAACTCATTATCTAGAGAATATAGAGGAGAAGTTTTCCTTCATAGAGAATCCGACTTCACTTCTTGATTTGAGTTGACTGTTTGCATCATTCATAATTTAATTATTGTGCATTTTCGCATTTTAACCATTAGATTAGCATTAAACCTATTCACTCCCCTCTAGGTGTATTTTTAGAAGATACACACGGGTTATAATCTTGCAGACATGCTGACCAAGGTGGTCACGTCGGAGAAGCTGAAGACCTTCTCATCTTTCGTAGGTCTTCAAGAGTGAAGATCTGGAGTTGAGTCGCAACAAATGCCACAATGCGTCAAGAGTCGGAGAAGTACGAGAGAGAAGGAGTGCTGCTGCTATGTCAATAATCAGTCTCAAAGTAGGAGATTATTAAGTTATGGAGTCTAATTATTCCCTTGACGAGTCATCACGGGAGTCGGGATCTCAGAGCACTCCGAGGTTACAACATTAAGACAAGTTCGAAGTTTCAACTGACGGCAAGGTCTGAATGAGGGGTGCTCGGGCGACTAAGTCCTCGGAGCTATAGTTCCCGAGAATGGTGGAGTCTCCGAGGTGAAAGATCACTCAGAAGCATCTAGTCGGAGGGAGGCACTCTGAGAAGGGTGCTTGCTGGAAGTGGCTCGGTCTAGAAGCGGTCCAGTCCAGCGTAGAAGCTTCTTTGCCAGTGAAACTTGGGGAACACGTCAAGGGATGTTTAGTGATTTCACAACTTGTAACTAATTATCTCTATGAAAGAGAATGTGTCGTCATTAGGGGTAAGATGAAAATTAATAGTGGATTTGTGTGCGACTCTGTGGCTTTTCCAGATTTGGTGTTTCACATAATTTCTGTTGTCTTTGTCTTTGATTGTTCTGTGATCTTGACTCTTTCTTTATCACTGTTGTTGTCGATCCCCCAACTGGAGTTTGGTTCACTATTGCTTTCGAGTGGGGTTTTGCCCTATCAGTGGAGCTATGAACTTGGTAAGGACCTGATGTGAGGGTGCGACCCATCGACAGATTAGATGCGTTTACTCCGAGCAAGGTTAGACCCACGACAGAGTGATGATCTGATTTGGACATTGATAGGTAGTAAAATTGCATATTTATCACTACATTTACTATCATGTTTCCCATTTATTCTTTTAATTATGCACTATTACTAAAGTTTTATTATTTAATGTGTGCAGGCCTTGGGTAATTAAAAAATAAAGAAATAAAAGCCTGAATGAAGCCCAGAAGCCCAAAAAGCCCATGTGCAAGCCCATGTGCAAAAATTGTAGTAATTTAGAAGTTTCTTATTATCTACCTAATCTAAACTTAGATTTTTAAATTCTTTATTTAAAATCTAAGGGAGAAAAAGGAAGGATAAGAAAGAACTCCTAATTGCTAAAAGAAGAGGAAAGGGATGGACTTCTACTCAACCCTAATTGCTTACAGAAAAAGGCTATAGATAAAAGGAGAAGAGTGCAAAGATAAAAATTCAAAAAATTCGGATTCAGACTGTACACGTTTTAGTATTCAAATTATAACTTTTGTTACAGATATGCAAATCTGATGATTCAAGATGCTCCAGAAAGAAGATTTGAAGACCTACAACTCTTATGTTGATCAAACATTCCAATTCAGTCATAAGATAAGGCATATTCGGCGATCAACATGATAACAAGTTGCAGGACAGATTTGAACTTCTATGGATAAGTCAAAACAAGTTTGGAGATAAAAGAAGAATTCAAATTCAGAGATATTTTGCTCCTCTTATCTTCATAAGCTTCTTATCCTCTGGTTTTCTCCTATAAATACCCCTTCATAGCAACAGAGGAAGGGCAGATCTCAACAGGCCAGTGCAGTACAGAGAAAAATTAGGGTTTTTCTTAGGCTAACTTGTAGATTGTAATTTAGGTTTTATTTTCTTTTTTGTAATTTTTTTTATGCAACTGAGAGGAGAGAATACTTTCATGGAGGAAGGAGATCAAGCTTGTACTGAGGTGACATCGGTGTAAGTAATCTTTTCTTCCATTGTTAATAAAATCAAATCGAAGTTTGCTTCTTTTTTCTATTCTTGTTTTGTTTTTCTCTCTCTTTTGTGTTTGTGGATCCATGTGAAACCAAGAGCTTACTTCCATGGTAGCATAGTTTGCCCTTTTTATTTCGTAGTATAGATCGGGAGTAGGGAAGATCTCATATTTCATGCTTCGTTCGCCTTCAAAGAAAGGTACGTCATTGACACGGTTCCAAGGTAAGCAGACGCGGAAGAGGTAAGTAGGTTTTTAGTTTTCTTTCTTTTAATTTTAGTGTAAATCACCAATTCCCAATCTTTTTCACACTTCTTCATTGTAAATATCATTGTAAATAACATTATAAATAAAAAAAGAGAACTTACTAAACAAGCTTCCATCGCTAGTCCCTCCCTGTGGATCACGACCCGCATAGCCACTTGCTATAGCGGTAGAATTGAGTACCTTGCACAACCTTTTCTTAAATCTAAAATTTTGTATTCTTGTGTGCAGGAAAACCTCAATCAATTTTGATGATTTATTGATTGAGGTTTTCCTGCACACAAGAATACAAAATTTAGATTTAAGAAAAGATTGTGCAAGGTACTCAATTCTACCGCTATAGCAAGTGGCTATGCGGGTCGTGATCCACAGGGAGGGACTAGCGATGGAAGCTTGTTTAGTAAGTTCTCTTTTTTTTATTTATAATGTTATTTACAATGATATTTAAAATGAAAAAGTGTGAAAAAGATTGGGAATTGGTGATTTACACTAAAATTAAAAGAAAGAAAACTAAAAACTAAAACCTACTTACCTCTTCGGCGTCTGCTTACCTTGGAACCGTGTCAATGACATACCTTTCTTTGAAGGCGAACGAAGCATGAAATATGAGATCTTCCCTACTCCCGATCTATACTACGAAATAAAAAGGGCAAACTACGCTACCATGGAAGTAGATATTCATCATCATAAACCATTAACGGCACTTGCAAGGAGAAGGCACCTTCGAAGCTCTTGGTTTCACATGGATCCACAAACACAAAAGAGAGAAAGAAAAACAAAACAAGAATAGAAAAAAGAAGCAAACTTCGATTAAATTTTATTAACAATGGAAGAAAAGATTACTTACACCGATGTCACCTCAGTACAAGCTTGATCTCCTTCTTCCATGAAAATATCCTCTCCTCTCAGTTGCATAAAAAAATTACAAAAAAGAATATAAAACCTAAATTACAATCTACAAGTTAGCCTAAGAAAACCCTAAATTTTCTCTGTACTGCACTGGCCTGTTGAGATCTGCCCTTCCTCTGTTGCTATGCAGGGTATTTATAGGAGAAAACTAGAGGATATGAAGCGTATGAAGATAAGAGGAGTAAAATATCTCTGAATTTGAATTCTTCTTTTATCTCCAAAATTGTTTTGACTTATCTATAGAAGTTCAAATCTGTCCTGCAACTTGTTATCATGTTGATCGCCGAATATGCCTTACTGCTGACTGAATTGGAATGTTTGGTCAACATAAGAGTTGTAGGTCTTCATATCTTCTTTCCGGAGCATCTTGAATCATCAAATTTTCATATCTGTAGCAAAAGTTATGATCTGAATACTAAAACGTGTACAGTCTGAATCCAAATTTTTTGAATTTTTATCTTTGCACTCTTCTCCTTTTATCTTTAACCTTTTTCTGCAAGCAATTAGGTTGAGTAGAAGTCCATCCCTTTCCTCTTCTTTTAGCAATTAGGAGTTCTTTCTTATCCTTCCTTAGAATTTAAATAAAGAATTTAAAAATCTAAGTTTAGATTAGGTTAGATAATAAGAAACTTCTAAATTACTACAATTTTTGCACATGGCTTGCACATGGGCTTTTTGGGCTTCTGGGCTTCATTCAGGCTTTTATTTCTTTATTTTTAATTACCAAGGCCTGCACACATTAAATAATAAACTTTAGTAATAGTGCATAATTAAAAGAATAAATGGGAAATATGATAGTAAATGTAGTGATAAATA
Source organism: Agave tequilana (assembly GCA_038442645.1). NCBI lineage: Eukaryota > Viridiplantae > Streptophyta > Magnoliopsida > Asparagales > Asparagaceae > Agave > Agave tequilana. Next base: position 6,249 of record JAVJIF010006572.1, read on the forward strand.
TGCAATTTTTACTACCTATCAAACATGGCAGAGGGAAACTACTTGTGGCTCATCAACGTTAGATGAAGGGAGCTCGTAGGGTAGTGTTTGTATTCCGCTCCCGGCAGAAAGAAACTATCGGGGGCACAAATGCCAGTAGGATTAGGAAAGCCTATAGGCTGGTGTTTGTGTTCTGTGCCCGATAGAAGGAAACTACCAGGGTACAAACGACAGTAGGATGAGGGGAGCCCGTAGGCACCTTCTTACGTTACCGTCTCCAAGTGTGGGTGGAACCCACAACGAGGCGTACAAGTATTGTACTCCGAGTGAGGGGAAACCCTAGTAGCAGAGTAGGCTGAAAATAGTTAGGAGAAGAATATAATTTTATTTGATAACAAAATGAAATAAAAGTATAGGGGTCAAGGATAGGGGTACTGCCCTGTTTAGGGAGGTAGGATCGGTCATTCGATTGTTTTATATTCGGTGATCGCGTGCATGAAAATTTATGTGATTAGAAATTCAGAGTTTAAGTGTGTGTGCTTTGGCTATACGGGTTGAATCCATAGGGACGGGAGGCAATAGAAGCTCTACCGGTCATGTCATGATTACGTGAACGAGTTCTTCTAGGTTCTAAAAGAATCAAAAGAAAAAGAAAAGAAAACAAGAATAAGAGAAGAAGATGATGAAAACCAAGAAAAAAACATGATAAAGTGGTTTGAAAAATGATTTTGAAAACAAAGTAAAAGAAAAGAAAGCTGATGGCTAAGCTAACTACTAATTACTCTCACTAACATTGCTAACCTCTTAGAGTCATTGCCTCATATTGGATCCTTGGCAATCACAAGTCTTGACTTCAAGAACTTTTCAAAGCATGACCCATAAGATTGTTCTTTATATCCAAACTTGTTTAACAAGGTGCAAGCTACAATTAATCCATCAAAACTATAAGTGAGCAAGCATGAAGTAAAGTAAATATTGCAAGTTAGCTTGTTAGAAAGTTAGAAGTTAGAACTCATTATCATGAGCCATCAATGGCTCTTTCAAGAACAAGGCCTTTAGTCGATGCTATTAGATTCATGTGGGTTATCAATCAAGGGTTAGATGATTAGTGGGTTAGTGGTTAGTTAGCCATGAAGAAAATCTAGCTAAGCATCTAGGAAGAAATCAAAGGAGAAATAATAGAAAGAAAGGAGGAAATTTTTCATAAATTATCACACTTTATTACAAATAACTATCTCTCTCTCTCATGAATCTATCTCTGGTCTAATCCTAGATCTATAAAGAAAAGAAAAAGACAAAAAAAAAAGAAAAAGAAAAGAAGAGAAAATCCTAAACTACACTAAAGGAGAAGAAACCCTAATCCTGCCCTTCTCTTTAAAATTTGGCCATCAATGCACTATTTATAGGCAATGGAGAGCTAGGGTTTCACTGGGAGAGGCCACATGTCAAAGGTCGGGGTCCCTCTCCATGGATGTGCCGCGGAAACACGGCCTTTACCGCGTAAATAGGCCATAGGCCCTGATCTTCTGGCCGTGGACTCGTCTAGCTGCGAGGGGTTCCTTTATATATTGAATTTTCTAATTTTTGCTCTAAAATTCCAGCGATTGGGCTTTAATATTGGGCTTCAAATTGAGTTTATTTTGGGTTCTTCTAGAAAGACTTGGCTTTCAAGAAATCTTTGAAATTATCCCAAAAATAGTAAATTCAGCCTCTTTTACCAATTTGCCCTTCCCCTATATTATCTGCATAAATACGATATAATCAGTCATTAACAAGTTTATTTATAAAAACTTATAGGGAAATGTGATAATAAAATACTGAATTGATGACTAATCACACTCCCACACATATCTTTTGCTCATCCCCGCGCAAAACAAGAAAATTAAAAAACTAAACTAAGAGTTATTACACCACTACCGCAGGTGACGCGACTACACTGAGCATGTGTAGCAAGCCTTTAAACCTCTACGCTTTCCCCTAGAAGAGGAGTTTAGTCTTCTGAGGGTTTTCAGCAGATTACACCCACAAAATCCATAAAGAAAGAAAACAATGTTTGTATTTTGAAAACGTATTTTGAAAGTGAGAATTTTTGCAAAGATTTAAGAGATCAAAGGTCAAAATTTAACCTAAAATTATTCATCCTTAAACTTAGTCTATATGCAAGATCTTATTATAAATTCAAGGCTAATTCAAAATTGAATCGATCCTTTGATTTTTCATAAAACCTAGATAATATGCACTTTGTGATAATGTAAATTTTTGGGTTTCAGCTCTAACGATCAAGCCATTTATTTATATATATGTTTTTCTTCCCTTAGTTTTCTTAGGTTTTCTAGTTTACCTGGGTAGTGAGCCTTTAGCCAGTGACTCCCAAACTAGACAGTTTTAGGGTACAAGATTAGAAAAGATCTCTTGGGCTTAAGGACTTGAGCAAACAAGGCCACAAAAAAAAAGGATTTATTTTTTTTATTTTGACCACTGTTAGACGTGAATAATAATGCTTCTGGAGACATAATTATCCAGCTTTAATAAGTGATTTTTTATTCACTTAATTTATTTATTTATAAAATTTTAAGTCTTTGTTTCATTTCTAAGGCAAAAAATTCAAGATCAAATTCTTTTCAAACTATCTTTCTTAACCTAAAATTTAAAGAAAATCTATTATTTTGACTAGGCTTAAGAAGTCATAATTGTGGTTGTGGTTTCTTTAATTCCTAAGATCAACTTAATTTTCTTAAAAATAGATCAAAAACCTTTCTCTTATTTCAAAAAGTTTTTTAAGAAAGAAAAACATATACAAAAGGGAAAATTCTAAAAATATTCTAAAAAGAAGTGAAAAAGAAAGAAAATTTAAAAAATCTACGTTAGTAAACCCTCACCCCACTTATTTCATGCATTGTCCTCAATACATCGTTAATGTATGTATGCATGAAAATAAAGAGGGAAGAAAAATTTACCTCAGGATGGTGATCTGATTGGTACACGAAATGCGGTCCAATTCAGTGGATGTGGAGTTTGCATGAACTCATCATTGACCTCTTTTCTATTATAACTAAGTAATTGATTGTGTTCGTAAATTATCCTCTTCTAACGACCATTTTGAAAAATCATCTCTGAGTCATTTTGTTCGACACTTTTGTTCCACAATAGAATGTGACATGGTGAAATAGTTGATTTGGGCTCAGGAGTTAATGGTTTAGGAACCAATACTGACGCATGAATTTGACTCAAATTAATTAAAGGTTCGGGAGTAAAAATTGGTTCAAAATTGGGTCCAAACTAAAAAAATTAAGGTTTATTCACTTGTCCCATCAACGAAATATGATTTTGAAAGATTGGTGATTCAATTTCATAATACATTGTTACAGGATTCAATACTGACTCGGGAATGTGATGTATGGGGTAAGGATACCAGAGTTAATATTGAGTCAAAAAGTGAAACTAAATTATCAAGTTGAGGATCAGATCACATTCATGTTCAAGTTCAATTTCAGGAAAGATAACTTGATAAAGTGTCAATGTGGTTCTCAAATTTGATTTTGGTCAAGTTCAAATGGGTTTGATGAAATTGAATCTTGGTTTCCAAAACACCATGATTCTTGGATCAGATCGATAGGGTTAGGGATATCAGGATTGGTCAAATATTGATAAGAGAGAGTTTTCTCATTCTTATATATGTTGACCAGTTGACTCATTTATGCGTTTAATCTATCGATAGACTGGGTAACAAAATTTTGAGTTTGAATCATGCCTTCCAAACTCTTTTCTGAGTCACTTGGTTCTTCTTGAAAAGGTGAGTAAGAAAGTTGGTTTTGAAAATTCTGTTGATATTGTGAGTCCATAGATTTGTTATTCGGACTCAAGTAAGATTTCTATACTCTTTTTCAAGTCAGATTTTTCTTCTTAAGGAGGTGGGACTTGAAAGGGTAAGTATGAATCTTGAAAATTATTGTAAATTGGGAGTCTAACATGTTTTAAAATTGTCGCTCGGACTCCTGGAAGGCTTCTAGACTCTTTTCTAACTCAGATTTTTTTCTATTGGTTGTTCTTGAAGTGGAGTATATGAAGTAAAATTTAGGAAGGATTATGGACAAGGTGGTTGAAAATTAGACTCGGGGTAGTTGTATCCCCACTGACTCTGTGAAAAGTTGAGATGATTTTGAAAATTTAGGTTGTTATACTAGGGATATGAGTTATATTAAGTTAGAAAAAAATCAATTCAGCCTATTGTGTTGGTTCATGTTGTATAAAACTGGGTTAGAGTTATCCGAGTCAAATGAGGTCGGGATGAAAAATGGATTTATATTAGGATTGAAAATTTTTTAGTTAAAATCATTTTACAACAAACACAAACAAAAAGGAAAAACAACAAACATTTAAAAAGAAAGAAAAATCAAAGAAGTTTATGCTAGGGTTGACCTAGACCTATATGACTCCTAACTGTCGATTGTCCAGGAGAGGGATACTGTAATAATCGGACCACGAGCTAATCTGCCAGGTTGGGACAAAATTCAATGGGAGATATCTATGCATAAGCGACATGCCTTAATTACGCCAAACTACTGAATCTTCGAGGCTTAACCTCTTAATCTCGAATTTTTAGACACCGATTTGGCAAGAGTCCAATACTAACTTCCTGCCGAGGTCAATCTCTTAATGAGTCCGAGATGTTCCTAGGGGCCAACGTCTAGCAAGTTTTATTTGGCCTTAGGTTGTGTAAGTGAGGAGGTGATTTGTCGGCCAAGGGAGGGTAATAACTTCCCCACCCTATGTTGTATTGGGTTTTGCCTTTAAGTTCGATTTCGTGCAAGTGTGCAACATAAGCAAGAATAAATACTCAAACGAGTAAATCATCAATGTGTTTGTCTAAGGTATATGCAATGTGATTTGTACACCTCGTTTCAGCATTCAATAACATAACAAAATGCAATATTATGAAATTAAAATTGACATGTGCCTACAATACAAATGTCTAAACCATTTTTAAACACTTCTAATTACCGTTTTTTGTTGTTTTTATTGCAGTGTGCATGCAATCAATATAGAAAACAGATAGCAGAAACAAGCAATATGTTGCAATGCTTCAAATCCTGCAAAGTCCATGGCCAGATGGCCTCAACTTGGCCGCGCAAATGTGGCACTTACCGCGTTTGCGCGGCAAGGTTACAAGCAGAGACTCCCTGTTTTCTAGGGTAGGGAACTACAGGTCCATAGTATGTTTTGCAATACTTAGAGTTTTTGAATCTTGACTTGCACACAGAAACAGAGAAGATACACATTAACAAAATCTTAAACTAAACCGTTCCTATCTTCGACAACAGTACCAAAATTTTGGTCGAAGGTGAACCATGCATGAAAATACGTGTGTTTAAAAATTCAGAGTTTAAGTGTATGTACTTTGGCTTCCTCGATACTACCATGATAGCATAAAGGCTATACGGGTCGAGTCCACAGGGACGGAAGACGATAGAAGTTTTACCGGTCATGTCACGATTATGTTAACGAGTTCTTATAGGTTTCAAAAGAATCAAAAGGAAAAGAAAAGAAAACAAGAAGGAAGAGAAGAAGATGATGAAAATCAAGGAAAAAAAATATGATAAGTAGTTTGAAAAACGGTTTTGAATACAGAGTAAAATGGAAAGAAAACTCATGGCTAGGCTAGCTACTAATTGCTCCCACTAATCATGCTAACCTCTTAAAGTATTAGTTGCCTCACATTGGATCCTTGGCAATCACAAGGCTTAGCTTCAAAAGCTTTTCAAAACATAATCCATAAGATTATTCTCCACATCCAAACTTGATTAACAAGATGCAAGCTACAATTAATCCATCAAAACTACAAGTGAGGAAGTATGAAGTAAAGTAAACATTACAAGTTAGTTTGTTAGCAAGTTAGGAGTTAGAACCCATCATCATGAGCCATCAATGGCCTTTAGTCAATGCTATTAGATTCATGTGGGTTATCAATCATGAGTTAGATGATTAGTGGTTTAGTAGTTAGTTAGCCATGAAGAAAATCTAGCTAAGCATCTAGAAAGAAATCAAAGGAGAAACAATAGAAAGAAAGGAGGAAATTTTTCATAGATTATCACTATATTACAAATAACTCTCTCTTTCTCTCATGAATCAATCTCTGGTCTAATCCTAGATCTATAAAGAAAAAAATGCAAGAAAAGAAAAAAAAAAGCAATCTTAAACTACACTAAAGGATAAGAAACCTTAATTCTGCTCTCCTTCCTCGAATTTTGGCCATCAATGCAGTATTTAAAGGCAATGGGGAACTTGGGTTTCACTAAGAGAAGCCATGTGTCAAAGATCGGGGGCCCTGGCCCTGGATGTACCACGAAAACGCGACCTGATTAGGGCCATAGGCCCTGATCTTCTGGCCGTGGACTCGTCCAGCTGCGAGGGAATCCTTTATATATTTGAAATTTTTGATTTTTGCTCTGAATTTCCAGCAAATTTGGCTTTAATATTGGGCTTCAATTTGACTCTATTTTTGGTTCTTCTAGAAAGACTTGGCCTTCAAGAAATCTCCGACATGATCCCATAAGTAGCAATATTCAGCCTTTTTTTTATCGATTTGCCCTTCTTCCTATATTATCTGCATAAATACGATAAAATCAGTTATAAGCAAGTTTATCTATAAAAATTGGTAGGGAAATGCGATAATAAAATACAGAATTGATGACTAAATACAGTGCTTGGATAAGAGGTGGAGCGCTCGGCAGTCCAGATCCTGAGACTGTTTCGGGTGTGAGGACATCTTCCTTGAGGAAGCCCTGACAGATACGCTCTTATTGGTACCTTCGGAGGCTCCAGCAATGAATGGTCTTATGCCTTTTACCGTCGTGGTAGGAGCAGTCTTCAGGATGTGAGGGATCGCACTGGATGGGTCTCAGATGCCTAAACCTTGTGTTAATCCTTGATAGTGTTGAAGACTTAGTTGATGGCGAGCCTGAGCAAAGTGAATTGCTCTATCAGCTTGTAGGCTCGGAGCGAGCTCGGTGAGAGGATCATGAGCGCTTGTCTCTTGTAAGCAGACTACCATTAGTTCGATCCTGGGCGTGGGTGGAGGCATTGTGCGAAGACTTTGACTTTCCACCATGGTTATCAAGCTTCACAGAGTGGTTGGAAGATGTCTTCATTGCTTCTTCCAACTGGATGTAGGGCTGAGCTTGAGATAGAACCTCACTCATTCGAGTGATATTGTGCTTCAGAAGATGTTTGTACAAGAGTTGAGAGACTTGCAGCTCGCTAAAGAATGTGAGTGCAGAGATATCCTCACCGCAGTTGAAGATCTTAGCCAATTAGCTCTGGAAGTAGCCGATGTAAGATTTGAGGTTATCACTTTGTCTCATCTTGACGATGAGAAAATAGTTAAATACACCTAGAGGGGGTTGAATAGATGTACAAGCTAATATAATGCAAATGATAGGGAATTAAAAATTATTTATGTAAATGAAAACTATTAAGACAACAAACAAGGTATAACATAAGAGTGTAACCGAATTCCCGGTGAAGGGTTTTAGACTATCTCCTGAAGATTCTTCTAGGTGCCATTATGGCTCTCTTGGTTGAATACATGTGTGAGCACACAATCTCAAGCATATATCAATTAAGCACAAGTATATCAAGCATATAAAGAGATAAACAATGTAAGCATGCAAATTGCAAGATATATAAATACAAGTGAGAGAGAGTAATCGCAAACACGGGAGAATTGTTTTGAGGTTCGAGCACCCTTGCTCTATGTCCCCGCCTTCAATACTATGAAGGATTTCCACTAGAATCGATCCTGCAAGATCACTCGGTGCCGCAACACCTACAACGAGTTCACACTAGAACTCTTGGACTCACAAGTCCCTCTCTTGTTCCCGCAAGAACAACACACGTAAGCACGCTAGATTACCGAGGCCGCACCTCTACACTGAGCTCCCATAAGAACTCGTCACAACACGAACCTGCAAGTTCACCTCCCCAAATACAAAGATGAACATTTGGTGATCTCTACACTTTGATCACCTAAAAACACTCTCACAACATAGTCCTATAAGATGAGCTTAGCAATGGAAAGCTCAAGTTTGTGTGAGAAAAACAAGATAGAGTTGTGGTAGATAACTCAAAAATCTCTTTTGAAAAACACTCTTGAAAACTCTTCTTTTGATGTGAAAGTTTTAGCCCTAAAGTAACTGGAGAAAAACTTTAAGAGAGATGGGAAAAACTGGCTCTAAAACCCTCTTCAAATCTTGTATAAAACAACCCAAAAACAGCCCCTTATATAGAGTTCAAAAATATAACCGTTGGAGTCAAATATGCAGGTCAAATGACCGGTCGATCGGCCAGCGGGTCGACCGACCAGCGGTCATATTTTTGACCGTTGGGGCTTGCTGGTCGACTGCCCGATTGACCAGCCATAGAGCTTTGCTTTATTGATCTTGCTGCGGTCGACAGGTCGGTCAACCGACAGGTCATGACCAGGGTGCGGTCGACCGGGTGGTCGACTGGGGCCGATCCAGAGAGTGAACTCTCTGAATCGGTCGACCGGCCCTCAAGCCAAAGGCTGTGCACGTATCTGTGCACATCGGTCGACCGCGCGGTCGACCGACTTCTGGATCGGTCGATGGCCAGAAGGCCAGGTCAGCTAAATTTTGAGATAAAAACTTGGTCTATTAAACTCCTCTAAAATCTCATAAAATCACATAAATTGTACAAAAATAAGTTCATTGAAATACTTTGAAGTACAAATATGTGATAAAAAATCATAACATATTACAAACTTTTTGAACCACTTATGTAATATAGAAATTTTGCCTTAAACAAAAATTCGTATTTTTCAAAATCAATCTTTAATTTGGAAAACAATTTTTCCAAAACTTCTTCAATTACAAAACAAGATATTTTAAACACTTTTGAAGCTTATTGTGTATGGATATGATCCAATACACATATGAGATGAAATATCTATATTTATGACAATAAGCTCTAAAATAAATTTTGATAAATATAAAACTCAAACACATGATATAGAAACATCAAATAAATTTTTCTAAACATTTGAACCAGCAATGTGTATGGATGAAATTCAAAATACATATAAACCATATAAACTTATTTTGATGAAATTTAATCATGAAACATAAGGATGTATACTTTGAAACTCAAAACCAAAACGATATCTTCTAAAATCAAAACTATTCTTATGAAAACACTATATAAAATTTTTTTTTTGGTGTGTGTATGAGCTTGAGCAATCCACAACTAATCTATCCTTTACATTTTATTTAAAATCAAATCTTAACACTTACAAACATGACACAAGTCTTCTTGAAAATCTTCTTCTCCTTCTCGACTTGGTTCAAATCTTGATCCAATGAGCTAGACTCCTCTTGAGTACTTGATGCTATCTTTGAAGAGCGAGTTCTTGAATCAACACGTGCTACCTTCAAAATTTGACTTCGAATCTCTTGTTGAAGCTAAACACCTACTAAGATCTTGATTAAATATCTGAAACTACGTAAACACAAGATCATTATTGCTATAACTACATGAGTTAATCATCATCAAAACTAGGTGATTGTTCTTCTAGTCTCCCGGTGAGATGCGTACTGAGTGAGGAGCATCTCAGACATCTCAAAGTTGTGGAGAGAATGTGGACCAATCTTAGGTCGCTCCTTTCAGATTAGAAAGAAAGATAAGGCACATGAGCGGATCATTGCGGGAGATGATTATCATTTTGTCCCAGAAATGTCTGATTTGTTGGAGCGAGTCGCTCACTTCGGAGTAGTAGTCGAAGGTTGGAGTCTAGAACTTTGGGATCTCGCACACCAGGATCTCCTTAGTGGGGAGTTAGAAGCTTCGACAGTGGAAGGTGTTTATCAGATGTTGTTTGAAAGAAAAAGTGGAGCAATAGTTTAAAATAAACCGTGTAAGTCCTTGTCTCAATGTTCAAGCTCTAGTATGTATGTAGAGTTAATATGCTCATTCGAACTACTGTTTGTAGTAAAAGCTATAACGGGTCATATCCGCAAGGAGGGCTTATGATGGAAGCTTTCTTAGTTCTTGTTGTTCCTGTTTTTGAAAAGAAAACGGAAAGTTCTTCTTTGTTTAAGAATTAGAAAAAGAAAATAAAGTAAAAAGAAGACGATGAATTTTTTTGTGTTAAGAAAAGAAGAATGAAAATGAGGAAGATAGGATGAAAATGGTGAATTTTGGAAAAGTAAAAGAGAAAAACAGACTTTGTATGAGAAAGAAAGTTTCATAGAAATTTGAAGAGTGTTAATCAGATAGAAAGAGACTAACTAACAACTCTACACTGTTAACTTACTAATCTCTTGGATGATTTGTGTTTTATATAGATTCATTGGCATATTGTCTATCTTGCTTCGTCAAGTCAAAGAGTTGTTCCAATTTGTTGAGGTGTTCCTCTCTTAGCTTGGGTAGGCGGCCTTCTTAGATCATAGGCTCCCAATAGGTTCACAAGAATGGAACTTAAGGATTTGAGATTCACAATTTAGATATGCAAAACAAGAATGTTAGGTTTATTAGATCATTAAAGCCATGGTTTAGCTAGCATGAAATAAGAAGCTAGTGCATTAATTTATTAGCATACTACGGTGATCACATTATCATGTTCCATCAAGACTCTTGTTAAGGAAACAAGGCTCTAAATGAGGCATACATGAATTATATGGAGGGAATCACAAAACCTTCATTAGATAAAAAACAACACTCATCTTTATTGGGAATTAGAGAGACTTGTTAAGCACAAAACTAGAAATTATAAACATCCAATGAATCATATGAGTTAGCATCATCCAAGAGTTAGTAGTTAGTAGTGTTAGAGGTTAGTTAGTCATGTTAGAAGGTTAGTTATCCATTGAGAAGTAAAGTAAAGAAGAAAATATAGTAGATTAAAATGCAAGAAATTAAAAGCTTGAACGTAAATAGAAAGAATTAAAGGAGCAAGAAATTATAGGAAGGAGAACATAAGCTTTGCATTTGATTGTCACTCTCAATTACAGAGACCTCACTCTCACCCTCTCTCTCTTTTCTGGAAACTAAAAAGAGAAGAAAATTATAAGAGAAAATTAAAGAGGAACCTAAAGAAATCCTAAACCTTCTCCTAAAATTTATGGCTATCATCCCTCTTCTTACAACAGAGGCCCTAGGGGTCTTTATATAAGTACCAGGAGCTCATCGATTTCAATCGCAGCTGTAGGATCAAACGATGCATCAACAACCCAAGTTCTATAACGAATCTGCGGCCAAAGCCGCGTTTTCGCGGCAGAATCTTGGCCGTTATGCCAGTGATGCGCTGACAGTTTGTCTCTACCCAGGTGTACTATGGGAGCTTCTAGAACCATGAGGATATTCCCTGGTTCATTACAGATGTGGGCTTCTTTGGATTGGGCTCTTTTTAATCTCCTTTAAATTATTTAATTAGCTTGGATTTGGGCCTTCTTCTTCATTAAAGTGTGGACCTGAAATTTGAGAGAAATAGCCATTAAAAAGCTTTTTTTCATTAATAATATGCATGAAAATGTGATGCAAAATGATACAAAATTGAACACTAATCACACTCCCATACTTAGCTTTTGCTCGTCCTCGAGCAAAATAAGCGAAGAAAAAGAGTAAAAATCTAACTACATTATTACACCACTTTCGTAGGTGACACGATTGCACTGAGCATGTGCAATAAGTCATTAAGCTTCTAAGTTACTCTTGTGGAGGAGGGTTGTCTCCTGAGGGTTTCAGCGGATTGCACTCACAAAATCCAAAGAAAAAGAAACATGTTAGTGATTTTTTAAAAAGAAAAAGAAAGAAAGTTTATGATCCATTTTTTCAAAAATTTAAGTGATCTTCTGGTTTTAGGTTACCCCAAACTATTCCTTCTCATTATAAGTCTCCATTTGAAGTTTTTATCTTCAATTAAGGTTAAGTTTCAAAAATAAAGAGAGCATCAGATTTAGTATCAAGCCTAAACTATATACATTTATATGTACGAGGAATTGTTCTTAAACTATGATACTTTTATTTATATTTTATTATATATATATATTATATATATATATATATATTTATATATTTTTATGTATTTACACTGATTTATTTCCCTTAGCTTCATTAGGCTTTCTAATTTACCCATATATCTAGCCTTTTACCGATGACTCTCAGAGCAGATGGTCTTAGATCACCAGATGAGGATAAATCCCTAAGGTTCAAGGACTCGAGTAAATAAGGCCACGAATGCTAAGGACTCAACCACCTTTAGGCATGACTGGTCATGCTTCTTAACCAGCTTAATTGGTGATTAAGTGTTTATTTATATTTACAATTTTTATTTCTTAAATCCTTGTCTCTTTTTTTTATATAAATAAAGGTACTAAGTCTTTGTTAAATTCCTCAACATGTAAATGTATATAATACTTAGAAAAAATTCAAAATCTAATTATATTTCTATTCTTTCTTTCTTAACCTAAAAATATTCTTTCTTTCTTAACCTAAAAATTCAACAATCTTCTTATTTTTAACTTATATCAAGAAATCCTAGTTTAGAGTTTCCCTAATTCCTGAGATCAAGTTAATTTTCTTAAAAATGAATCAAAGAAATTTATTTTAATAAGAAAATAAAAATCTTAAAAAAATTAAAAACCTAAAAAAATAAAAAAATCTAAGTTAGCACTCACCGCCTCATACCTATCTCATACATTGTCCCCAATATATGCCAATAAAACACATGCATGATATAAGGTAATGAAAGGATATCACCCCCTCTTACGACTCGAACCAGCAGTGGTGCTTGGACCGGCCGACTGTAATCTCCTTAAACCCTCCTTAATATGTTTCAAACGAGTGGTCTGTTCCTCCATTTGCTTCCTAAACCTAATCAGGCCCTTGAAAATTTTCTTCATGCCTTTCCATATAAAGACATGAAGACTATAAAATCAGTGGGCGGGGGCTGCTGCCAAAAAGCAAGCTCATCCTCCTCCTCCAATAGTTCCTCAGAAGACGATTCTGCTTGGGCATCTTTAGGCTGGATATTAAGGGTCCAAACGGCATGTAAACAGCTGTTGTATGTGCTAATTGCCCATTCTGGTGCAACAAATACATGAACATATGAATCAAAGACGTCGTCTGGTAGGAAATTCTTACACAAACGAGTCACTAATACGGGATGCGAATATTTGGCACCTCTTGTTCGTGTGGAGTTGGTCATGAGATAGTTGAATATAATCGTGTTAATGCATACTGTGTGCTACTTTATCATCAGATCAGGAATAATCTGCAACACTGGCCTATTGAAAGAAGTAGTATGGTTTAGGTTGATGATATTGCGTTGGATCCAGCTTCCAGCGCAATGTATATTCCTGAAGGTTATATTGGCTTTGAGCCCACGGTTCTGCTCGGTGTAACGAGCACCCATGATGGTCATGTATTCTATCAAAAGAAGGGGCTCTCTATGATGTGGGTTGCTGGGGAATGCGTGTAATCGTCATCCTATCAGTGGTGACAATGATGGCCCTAGTCGCCAAATGCACAGTAAACTGATGAGCATCAAGATGTATGGTGGTTTGGTCAATACTAGAATAAAAGATCTTAACAAGTTCAAGACAATAATAAGTTTCATACTCAGAATTATCATAAACTAATGTGAACCAATTCCACTCCCTAATCCTATTAAGAAACACATGGCCATATCCATTGACATCACAAGGATCCTAGAAAAATCTTTTTCAGCAATAGTAGATGCAATGAATAGAAATTCAGCTGTTGTATGTGCTAGTTGCCCATCCTGGTGCAACAAATACGTGGACATATGAATCAAAGACGTCGTCTGGTAGAAAATTATTACACAAACGAGTCACTAATACGGGATGCGAATATTTGGCACCTCTTGTTCGTGTGGAGCTGGTGATGAGACAGTTGAATATAATCGTGTTAATGCATACTGTGTGCTACTTTGTCATCAGATCATGAATAATCTGCAACACTGGCCTATTGAAAGAAGTAGTATGGTCTAGGCCGAGGATATTGCGTTGGATCCAACTTCCAGCGCAATGTATATTCCTAAAGGTTGTACTAGCTTTGAGCCCACGGTTCGGCTCAGTGTAACAAGCACCCATGATAGTCATGCATTCTATCAAAGGAAAGGGCTCTCTATGATGTGGGTTGCTGGGGACATGCGTGTAATCGTCATAATATCAGTGGCAACAATGATGTCCCCAGTCACCAAATGCACAGTAAACTGATGATCATCGAGATGTATGGTGGTTTGGTCAATACTAGAGTAGAAGATCATAACAAGTTCAGGACAATAAAAAGCTTCATACTCAGAATTATCATAAACCAATGTGAACCAATTCCACTCCCTAATCCTATCAAGAAACACATGGCCATATTCATTGACATCACAAGGATCCTAGAAAAATCTTTTTCAGCAAAAATAGTAGATGCCATAAATAAAAATTCAGAGAAGAAGATAGGAATTCCCAACCTCCCCCGGAATTCGTAGGGGGGAATCAAAAACTGAATTGCACAGAGCAATCCACACAGAAACGCATAGAGCTTGCTGTAGATCTTGGATCTACAAGGAAAATCGTCCACAGAGATATTTCTCAGTGCGCAGGACTCCACAGAAAAGCCGCGGATCCGCGGCTTTGGCAAAAAAAACACGGCAGAGTTGAGGAGGCAGAGGTCGAGATTTTTTTTTGGTGGCGGCGCGCTCGTCTCTCCTCTCCAGATCTGATCTCAAATTAGGGTAGAGGTACAGGAGTTGGTTTGGAGAGGTTTTATAGAGGCCTGAGAAGGGTGTTTTTTCTTTTTTTTGCCCCTAGGTAAAGACATAAATAAGTTACCTAGGGTTTATTTCTAAATTTTATTGGTTAATAATAGGTATATTTGATAACCTAGGTGTCATTTATCCTAATTTATTTTTTTATTTTTTTATTTTTTATTTTTTCTATATTATTCTATTTATTAAGGTAAAAGAAAGAAAAAATTGGCGGCATTTACAAGAAGAGTCCCAGAAGATTTACAATGAATGACTGGGGAATTTGAATGAGGGCCTGGTTACGTGTAGACTGGGTCGCAAAGACCCATTTTAAAAGTTCCATGACTCAGGCTCAGTGGTATAGAATGGTTTCAATCTTTGACCATTGACTTTAAAAGTATTATCATTCTTGAGATCAGAGATTTTAGCAACACCACGAGGAAAACTGTATGAACAAGATAGGGTCCTAACCATCGGGTCTTCAGTTTACCCGAAAAGAGGTGGAGCCTGGAATTGTACAATAGAACCTTTGGTCTGGGGACAAAATTCTTCCGATTTATGGATCGGTCATGGAAGAGCTTAGTTCTGTATTCAGAAATCCGAGCATTATCATAAGCCTCAATTCGTATTTCTTCAAGCTCAGGTATCTGCAATTTTCTTAAGTCACCAACTTTCTTCAAGTCAAAATTCAGTTGTTTAATCGCCCACAAAGCATGTTGTTCAAGCTCCACGAGAAAATGACATGGTTTTCCAAATATCACTCGATATGGAGATATTCCTAGGACAGTTTTATAGGCAGTCCGATAAGCCCATAAAGCATCAACAAGTTTGATGCACCAGTCCTTCCTATTCCGTCCCACGGTCTTCTCCAAGATGAGTTTAATTTGTCTATTTGTTACCTCCACTTATCCATTTTTCTGAGGATAGTAAGTCGTAGATGAGTTTGATGGAGTACTTCCGCATTAGGGCTTCAAAAGCCCAATTGCAGAAATGACTCTCCTTATCGCTTATTATCGCACGGGAGGCTCTGAAGAGTGAAAGGATATTTTCTCTTAAAAACTTGATGACAACTCGGTTGTCATTCGTCCTAGTTGGAACAGCTTCAGCCCACTTAGAAACATAATCTACGCCTACTAAAATGAATTGGTTACCGTAGGACATTGGAAAGGGTCCCATGAAATCAACGCCTCACAAGTCAAAAATTTCTACTTTTAGGATTGGTGTAAGGAGCATCATGTCCTTGCGTGTGACTCGACCCATCATCTGAAATTTTGCACAGAGTTTGCAAAAAGTGTAAGAATCCTTGAAGAGAGTGGGCCAGTAGAAACCATTCTGAAAAACTTTCTCGGTCGTCTTTCGTGGACCAAAGTGTCCACCACATGCAATCACATGATAAAATGTCAATATGCTGTGATGTTCATCCTCCAGAAGACACCTTTTGATGATTTGGTCAGGGCAATATTTGAATAAATATGGTTCGTCCCAAAAGAAGAACCGTATCTGTGTCAAAAAGCGGTGCTTGTCCTGATTTGACCAACTTAAAGGTGTTTGCCCGGTTGCAAGGTAATTTGCAATATCAGTATACCAGGGCTTTTTACACATCACGAAGATGTGTTCGTCAGGAAAATTTTTGTTGATTGGTACATCTCTATTGGAGCTTTAGGAATCCTTGAAAAGTGACCAGCCACCACATTTTTGATGCCCTTTTTTTCTTTATTTCTGATCAAATTCTTGCAAAAGTAGTATTCAACGAATAAGCCTAGCTTTAACATCCTTCTTTTGTATCAAATACCTGAGCGTGAAATGGTAAGTGAAAATCGTTGTCTTAGACCTTAGTAGGTACTGGCAAAATTTCTCTAACACAAACACAACTGCTAAAAATTCCCTTTCAGTTGTTATGTAATTAAGTTGGGCCTCATTAAGTGTCCTACTAGTATAATAAATCACATGTTGGCTGTTATCAATGCCCTGTCCTAGAACAGCGCCTATGACATAATCAGAGGCGTTACATATGATTTCAAAGGGTTTAGTCCAATCAGGTGCTGAGATTATTGGTGCCGAGACAAGTTTTTATTTTAGCTCTTTTCAAGCTTGTAGACATCCCTTATCAAAATAGAAAGGCATATTTTTTTCCTAAAAGATTAGTTAAAGGTCTAGCAATTTTGCTAAGCTCTTTAATAAACATTCTGTAAAAGCCAGCGTGCCCCAGAAAAGATCTGATGTCTTTTAAGCACTTAGGTTCAGGGAGTTTTGCTATCACCGCCACTTTAAATTTGTAAACCTCAATCCCTCTACTTGAAATCTCATGTCCAAGGATAATTCCTTATTTGATCATGAAATGACACTTTTCCCAGTTAAGTGTCAAGTTCTTCTCCATGCATCTTTGTAAGACCAACTTTAGATGATGCAAGCATTGGTCAAAGGAATCATCATATAACGAAAAATTATCTATAAAAATCTCCAGAAATCTTTCTATCATGTCTGAGAAAGGACTAAGCATGCAACGTTGGAACGTTGCAGGAGAGTTGCATAACCCAAAGGGCATTCGTCGGTATGTAAACGTTCCAAATGGACAGGTGAAAGTTGTCTTCTCTTAGTCCTTGGGAGCAATTGGGATTTGATTGTATCCTGAATATCCATCCAGAAAACAATAATATTTGTGTCCTGCTAATCTCTTGAGCATCTGATCTATGAAAGGAAGAGGAAAGTGGTCTGTGCATGTGGTAGCGTTTAGTTTGTGATAATCAACACAAACTCGTATCTTTGTTGGAAGATAAGTCTGTACTAATTCTTTCTTGTCATTCCCTATCATAGTAAAGCCTGCTCTCTTTGGCACAATATGGACTGGACTTACCCACTGGCTATCAGATATAGGATAAATTATCCCATTGTCTAGCAAGTTCAGGATTTCGATACGGACAACCTATTGCATAATGGGGTTCAGTCGACGCTGTGGATCACGTTTTTGTTTGGCCTCTTCTGTCAGGTGAATCTTATGTTGTACAATGAATGGGTTGATCCCCTTTATATTGGCCATGGTCCAACCAATGGCCTCTCTGTTTTCCCTCAATACAGTAAGAAGATCCTCTTCTTATTGTTTAATCAGATGATCAGATGAGAAGCTATGATCACAGGGAAAGCTTCCTTTTCACCTAAGTGATTATACTTGAGATGACTAGGAAGAACTTTCAGTTCTGAAGAAGGGGTATGATCTATCAATAGTTATTCTTCTTGCAAGAGAATAATTGGGGTCGCATTTTTTGCCCACTCAACTATTGATTCAACAATCTGGTCAAGATTGAAGTCATCAGACTCCAAATAAAATTCATAGTCAGACTCATATTCCATCTCCTCTTCATGTTCACTTGTGAGCCCTTCAATCAGGTTCACCTCAAATGATTGGTCGTCCAAGTCCCGAGGTTATTTTCCCATGTGGAAAACATTCACCTCCTTTGTCATGTCACCGAAAGTCAAACACATTGACCTATTCCTAAGTTTATGATCGCATTTACATTTGTAAGAAAGGTCGCCTAGAATGACCGGGGTTTGAGCTTTTAGGTTTTGCACGGGTTGTGTTTTCAGAACGATGAAATCTATGGCGTAAATGAACTCCTCGACCCGTATAAGGACATCTATAATTTTCCCTTGGGAATCTTTATAGAACGATCAACTATTTGTATAGCAATCCAGGTTGGACGGACGTCACCCAGCGCGAGTTGCTGATATACAGAAAAGGAAAGCAAGTTGATACTAGCTCCTAGATCAAGCAGTGCCCAGTTTATTGTGGTCTGTCCTATGATGCATGAAATGGTTGGACTCCCGAGGTCTTTGTATTTTATAGGGATAGGCCCGGTTAATAACTCACTGATGTTGGATGCAAGAAAGACCTTTTTTGGAACATTTATTTTTCTTTTCTTGGTGCACATATCTTTTAAAAATTTAGCATATGATGGAACTTGTTGTATGGCATCAAGAAGGGGCACATTTATTTGGACTTGATTAAATATTTTCCTAATATTTTTCATTTGAGCATTGGTCTTTTTTGTTGCTAGCATATTAGGAAATGGCACAATAGACTTGTGAGTTTGCTCATCTATTTTATCCTTTTCATTAGACTTGAAAGTGGATGGTTGTGAACTTGAAGATGAAGATGGATCATTCGGAACTTGTAGTGTAGTTATTGGAGGATTTAACACTAGATTGTTGGAAACTGGGTGATAGAAACCTTGTTATCAACTTATTTTCCTGATCTAGGATGTGAACAATGTTGCATTGTTTTGGAATTATGTCCTCAGATTCATTAATAGGGAAGGGGTTCTTTAAATTAGGCAATGGCTGACTAGACAATGTTCCTTTTTTATTTTCATTAAGTGAGTTAGCCAATTGACCTATTTGAACTTCTAGCCTATTAATAGCTTGGTTATGATTGTTCATCATTGAGGCTTGAGTTTTGGATAAGGTTTCTGTCATTCTTTCCAAATCTGACATTTTCCTATCTGGATGATTTTGTTGATGATGTTGGTAAGCGGGCTGGAAATTGGGTTGGTATGTCGACTGAAAATTTGATTGACTTTGATGGAAATTAGGTTGATGGGTTTGAGCAGTGCTGATGTGGAAGCTGTTGTCTTGGCTGCTCAGGACCAGACTGAGTCTAAGAAAAATTTGGATGATTCCTCCATCTTGGGTTGTACGTCTTGGAGTAAGGATTGTAATTGGGTCTAGCGTAGGTTGCATTCATGCTATCAGGAAACATCTGTTGAGCTTGGTAAACTGGACATTCCTCAAATAAGTGGGTTAAGACATGGCAATAGGTGCAACCCGTACTTGTCACTTGTGTTAGGTTGACCTGGTTCACTGAGTTTGATTCCCTAACCTCAAGTAGTTCCAATCTCCTTATCAATTGTGTGATTTTAGCCTCAGCCAGTTATAGATGACTCAATGGAATGCATACCAGTTCTGAAAGTTGTAAGGTTAGTCTTTTCAGGGCAAGACTCCCACTAAATGGTTTTCTCAGTTAAGGTTTCATATAAGTCCCAACCTTGATCCTCATCTTTCTTCAAAAATTCTCCTTAATACATAGTCTCAAGGAGCGTCTTGGTCTGATAATCTAACCCGTCATAGAGGATTTGGAACTACCATTACTTCTCTATTCTGTGGTGAGGATCTGGGCTAACAAATTCTAAAACCTTTTGAAATACTTCCAGAATGGTTCATTGGATTTCTGTCTATACTTCATAATGTTCTTCCTAATGAAGGCAGTCTTATGAGTGCGGTAGAATTTCTTAAGAAACACCTTAACAAAGTCATCCCATGATGAAATTGAACAAACAGGTAGGTTGTATATCCACTTCTTGGCCATGTCCTTAAGTGCAAAGGGGATAAATCTCAGTCTAACAACATCTTCTCCAAGTTAGGGAATTCTCATCATCAAACATACTTCTTCAAACTCCTGAATGAACAAGTACACATCCTCAGATTCTAAGCCATGAAACTTAAGGGGTGTGTTTATGAATTGGGGCTTAGCTCAAAATTATTTTCACTAGCGTCGGGTAATATAATGCAGGAGGAAAGTGAAGTACGAATCGGGTAAAACTTGTCATGAAGTGAAACGTAATTGGCCATGATTGGATTTATCTCAGGAAGTGATGTGTGTGCAAGTGTAGTATTTCTAACAAGTCTTAATGTAACTAGATCCCTGTACCACTCTTCCATGCACAACACAAACAACGTTCCCCCAACAAATAATCGAAAAAAGAAAATAACAAACAATAACAAAGAAAAAACAATCACCAAGCCTATCTAGGATTCCTAGACCTAGACGACTCCTAATTGGGTGATTCTCCGGGAAAGGTTGATGCTTGAAGTAGACCACCAGCTAATTAGCCATGTAGGGGCAAAATGTGGTGGGAGGTATTCGTGCGTAAGTAACGGGCCTTAATTATGCCAAACCACGGTATCTTCGAGACTTAACTTCTTAATCCCCAATCTTAGACACTGATTTGACTGGAGTATGATTCAAAACAAGTTCCAACCACAGTTAAGCTCCTATTTAGTTCGGATGTCCCAAGGGGCCAACGTCTATCAATTTTTAGATTAAGCTTGGGATTGTGAGTGCTTGGAATGTTGTTCTTGGGCTAAGGAAAAGTGATGGAATACCCACTTTATCTTGTTTATTTGGGTGGTGTCTTTAAAGTCAATTTGTGCAAGTATACAGAATATGCAAATAAGATTCACTGAAAGTGATTAAATCAACAAAGAGATGAGTCCTATTCAATATGCTATGTGCACGTACCTTGCTCCAGCACTCTTCAACAGTAAAATAAGAAAATTGAAAAGACATGTGTCTAGGATACAAACGTCTAATTTATTTTTTAAATTTTCAACAAACCTTTTACTGTTGGTTATTAGCGGGATCGGATCAAGAAATAATTATTGCAATAAGCTAAATTTTGCATAGCAAGCGAACCTGCAAAAAAGATTATTAGTAGTCAACTGCATGCCGCGGAAACGCGGCGAAAGCCGAGAAAACGCGACAAGTTGGAGGGTGCTTGGTCTCTGTTTTCTAGAGCAGAGACCCAAGACAGCTTATATGTTACTGCAATGCTTAGTTTCCTATTTCCAAAGCCTGTAACCTGCAACAGAGAAGAAAAATTCATTTAGTTCCAAAAACAACACAAAAACCGTCACCCTTCCTGGCAACACGCCAAAAAATTTGTTTGAAAGAAAAAGGGGAGCAAGAGTTTAGAGTAAACTTTGTAAGTCCTTGTATCAATGTTCAAGCTCTAGTATGTATGTAGAGTTAATATTCTCCTTCGAACTAACGTTTATAGCAAAAGCTATAACGGGTCGTATCCGCAGAGAGGGCTTGTGATGGAAGCTTTCTTAGTTCTTGTTGTTCTTGTTTTTAGAAAGAAAACGGAAAGTTCTTCTTTGTTTAAGAATTGAAAAAAGGAAATAAAGTAAAAAGAAGATGATGAATCTTTTTATGTTAAGAAAAGAAGAATGAAAACGAGGAAGGTAGAATGAAAACGATAAATTTTGAAAAAGTAAAAGAGAAAAGTGGACTTTGTATGAGAAAGAAAGTTTCTTAGAAATTAGAAGAGTTTTAATCAGATAGAAAGAAAGCCATGACTAACTAACACCTCTACACTACTAACTTACTAATCTCTTGGATGATTTGTGCCTCATGTAGATTCATTGACATATTGTCCATCTTGCTTTATCAAGTCAAAGAGTTGTCCAAATTTGTTGAGGTGCTCCTCTCTTAGCTTGGGTAGGTAGCCTCGTTGGATTATAGGCTCCCAATAGATTCATAAGAATGGAACTTAAGAATTTGAGATTCACAATTTAGATTTGTATAACAAGAATGTTAGGTTCATTAGATCATCAAAGTCATGATTTAACTAGCATGAAATAAGAAGTTAGTACATTAAATTGTTAGCATACTAAGATGATCACATCATGTTCCATCAAGGCTTTTATTAAGAAAACAAGGCTCTAAATGAGGCGCACATGAATCATATGGAGGGAATCACAAAACCTTCATTAAGATCAAAAACAACACTCATCTTCGTTGGAAATTAGAAAGACTTGTTAGGCATAAGAGTAGAAATTACAAACATCCAATGATTCATATGAGTTAGCATCATTCAAGAGTTAGTAGTTAGTAGTGTTAGAGGTTAGTTTGTAGTGTTAGAAGGCTAGTTATCCATTGAGAAGTAAAGCAAAGAAGAAAACTTAGAAGATTAAAATGCAAGAAATTAAACGCTTGAAAGTAATAGCAAGAATTAAAAGAGCAAGAAATTAGAGGAAGGAGAACATGAGCTTTGCATTTGATTGTCACTCTCAATTACAGAGATTTCACTCTTACCCTCTCCCTTTTTTGGAATCTACAAAGAGAAAAAAAATTACAAGAGAAAACTAAAGTGGAACGTAAAGAAATTCTAAAACCTTCTCCTAAAATTTATGGCTATCCTCCCTCTTCTTATAACAGAGGCCCTACGGGTCTTTATATAGGTACCAGGAGCTCATCGCTTTCAATCGCAGCAGTATGATCAAAAGCTACATCAACGGCCGAAGTTCTGCCGCTGACCGCAGCCAAAGCCGCTTTTCCGTGGCAGAATTTAGCCACTATGCCAGCGATCGCGCTGACAGTCTGTCTTTGCCTAGGTGTACTATGAAAGCTTCTAGAACTACGAGGATATTTGATTGCACACATTTATTGCATTATTCTTTATTACATTCTACATTTATAATGTAATAAATCTGCTAAATTTTTTGTCTTAAATGTCTATTTTGCAGAAAATAATCATGGGGAGAAAGAGGATAAAATCAAATAAATATCAGTTAAATTCAGATTTAACTAGATTTATTTGGTTAGAGGAGGATGATCCCAAATCCAGTTGGTTAAATTCAGTTTTTGGTGAATTAGGTGATTAAAGCTAAAGATCAACCAAGGATATCGTTAAATACAGAGTCCAAATCCAAAGGGATAAATGGATGAGAGAAGATCAATGGATGAGATGAAGCAATTCAGACTCAGATTCTGGCTGGATACAGTTTAGTATTTGAATCATAACTTTCGCTATCAGAACTCAAATCTGATGATTCAAGATGATCCAGAAAGAGGACTTAAGGGTTACAACTCTTAAGTTGATCATTATTTCAAATTCTGTCATTTGATAAGTGATATTTAGAAATCAATACGCCACTAAACTGCAGATCAGAACTGAATATCCACATCAAATCAAGTTTGGAGATAAGGGGAGTTCAGAAATTGCCAGCTTTACTTATCTTCATACTCCTCTACCCTCTGCATTTCTCCTATAAATACTTGCACTCAAAGGCAAAAGAAGGACCAAGCAGAGTTAGGATTTAGTCCAGTTTTTCATTCTTTGTAGTGTAGGTTTTTATTTTCTTTTTATGTAATTTTAATTTCTTTGTAAGCTTAGGTTAGATTGAGATTCATGTAAGTAAGAGAGAGAGGCTTATTTTGAGAGTGACACCGATATACCTCCTCCTTTCTTCCATCGTTTCTGCAAGCAATAAAAGGTAACTTTTTTTTATGTTCGTCTTTACTTTTGTTTCCTTCTTCTTCTTTCTACTTTTTCTCTTTTTGGTTATGATGAGCATTCAAGTGAATCTAGTAGTATCAGTATAACAATGTTTGTGTGAGTGCCAATGATATTTCATGATGATGTTCTCCTCCTCAAGACTCCGTATCATTTCATTCTTGTTCTTCTTGATGATGTAATGCGAATGGGGACTGAGCTCAATCTTATGGCTTATGCGTTGAACGCCTCCAAAGTAAGGTAGAACATGCAAGGGTTCCAGGTAAGTTATCAACCAAAGGAGGTAAGTATTTCTTTAATATTTTCTTTCTTTTCTTTTATTTCTTTAGTTTAGATCACCAACGCCAACAACACCTACTTCTTTTATCACTCCTTTTCCATTTCTTTGTACATAACCAATTCTGGTTTCTCCATCTTCTCAATCTCTCACTTTCTGCCTAACTTCATTGTAATTTATTTTTCTTTTCTTTTTAAGAAACTAAAGAAGAACTTTAACCATTAATGGTAGGATAAAAGAGAACTTGCTAAACAAGCTTCCATTGCTAGTCCCTCCTTGTGGATCACGACCCGCATAGCCACTTACTATTGCGGTAGAATTGAGTAACTTGCACTTTTCATTCTTAATTCTGAAATTCGGTATTTTGTGTGCAGGTTTTACCTCAATCAAATTTTGGCGCCGTTGCCGGGAGGGACGGTAAGTTACTCTCTTTAAAAGTTTAGATTTTTGGTTAACTTTCTTCTTTGTTTTTTTTTTACAGATTTAACAACAAGGAAGTCTTGCTGCAGTGGACACATAAGTGGCCTTGGACTCTGCTCAAGAAAGCAGAGCCAAGAAGCCCTCAGATTTGCTACATTCCAGTGGCAAAACTGAGTGAACTACTAACCTGTATTTTTGCAGGTTTACTGAATTGAAAATCTGAATTTTTGTAGCATTTATCTCCTTGTTTGACTCACTGTATATACATTTTTAATACAACAGTAAAAAGTTGATTGTAAATGCTAAAAAATGATTTAGACTTTACATTTAGGCACGCGTCTATTTCATTACATTTTCTATTTACTGTTGAAGAGTGCTGAAGCCAAGGTATGTGTGCATAGCATTTAGTATAAGGTTCATTCTTGCATGATTGCTTGAATGTTACTTTTTTCTATATACTTGTACACTGCACTAAATTGATTTAAGGGCTTGTCCTATAAACAAGATAAGGTGGGGAAGTCATTACCCTCCCTTAGCCCACAAACAATCTCCTCACTCACTAACCCAAGCCTAACTAAAAATAAGTAGACGTTGGCCCTAGGGACATCTCAGACTCAATTAGGAGATTATCCTAAGGGGAAAAGGTGTTGGAATTTAACTCCAGCCAAATCAGTGTCTAGGAAGGGGATTAAGGGCCGAAAGCCCGAAGGTTGGTGGTTACTTAATTAAGGAACGTCTTTGACGGATAACCTCCCACCAATCTTGCCCTGACTAGCTGATTAGCTTGTGATCAAAGTCTGCATTATACCTCCTATGGACAGTCTAACCAGTTATGAGTCGTCTAGGTCAAAGGTCTACCCTAACATAGGTTAGAATTTTTTCGTTTTTGTTTGCTTATTTGTTTTTTTTTTTTGTGTTTTATTGTGTGATATGGCTCATAACAATAATTTTTCCAATTTTAATGGTAATCCATATTACACGCCAACCTCTTTTTTGGATATTACCAACCCGGCATATCATAACTATAACCAACCTAGTGTGCCGGATTGGTCTTATCCGAATCAATATAACCCATGCCCCCAATCTTATAACCATAATTTCCAGAATAATTTCAACTATTCACAGGTCAATGGGGATTCACCTCCTCCGAGTCTAATTTTCAACTACCTTGTCCTCTTTAACTACCTTGTCCAAAATATTTTCAAGATTCATACTCAGTTCCACCAGTCCAAAATAGAAAACCATCAATTTTGGAAATGAGTACGCGTAAGTTCAAACAACAATCACAAAATCTGATGGACTCACAATTTTACCACCAATTCCAAAATAACACTTCATCTTTTCAAGACCACTCGCAACAAAACGATGAACCTATCAACTATGAAAAGATGCTTAAAGTCATGACTCAGGCTCAAAACGCTCGTAATCATGACATAGATATGATGGTCCAATCTCTACGTTCTCACCGTTTGGCCAGTTCTGATGTCGGCAACCATTCTGTTAGAGCTGAAGAGTCATATTGTTTTGGAACATAAGGTTCCATTTCAGCACAATCATTTGAACTTGCCCAAACTCCAAATTTAGAAAGTGACATTGATAGTTTGGCAAGTTATCCCTTTCCTGAAATTGAACTTGAAAATGAATATGATCATGAACCTCAACTTAGTGATTCAATTCTACTTCCTGATTCAATTATGACTCCGGTATCTTCACCTGATTTCAATCTTTTTCCCGAGTCAACATTGGATCCTGTGCCAATTCATAATGAAATTGAATCGCCCATCTTTGATGATCATCATATTGAACTTGACCAATTTTATAATTTTGAAAGTCCCATTAATAAATTGGCAAGTTCTCATTTTTATGAAATTGAACTCAATGAGAAATGTGACCTAGATTCTCAAATCTGTAATCCAGTTCAAATTCCCGAATCAATATTGACTCCTGTTTTGTTACCCGACTTGAGTAATAATTTAGAATCAGTTTTGATTCCCACACCTATCATTCTTGAACTTGAATCACCAATGTTAAGTCACATTCCATTGTTGGAAAATGAATGTGGACTTGAGTTTCAACTTCTTGATTTAGACCCACTTCCTGAACCAATCTCGACTCCTGAACCTTTACTTGACTTAAGTCACTTTCCTGTGTCGGTATTAGTTCCCGTACTTCCTGAGTCCAAGTCAGTCATTCTATCTTTTCACACTCCATTTTGGGACAAGGCGGTTGACAAAATTGACTCTGAAATTAATTATAGAATTTGGAAATTAGATGGGGTAAATATTTACTAAAATCATTCATGTATATATCATTTTAGTGGGTTATATTAGAGAAATTTCTGGTGGGTTCCTCCGAACTCCACGAAAAGTCGATTGGGCCGCATTTCGTGGACCAATCAGACCACCACCGGAACCACCACCTTAAGGTAACATTTTCCTTCCCTTTCTTCTTTTTCATGCATCTATACATTAATTCATACATTGAGGACAATGCATGAGATAGGTGTGGGGGAGGGTTCTAACATAACTTAGGTTTTTCATTTTATTAAAATTTTTTTTTTAACATTTTCTTTACCTTTAAAAACTTTTTGAAAATAGAAACAATATTTTGACATATTTTTTGTAAGAAATTAAGTCAATTTTAAGGAATAGGAAAATCAAAAATTAGGATTTCTTAAATTTGGTCAAAATAAGATTATTTGTTTGATTTTTAGGGTTAGGAAGATAATTTGTCAAAGTAATTTAGTCTTGATCTTTACCTTAATGAAATATGCATACTTCATACACTTACACACTTAGGGTTCAAAAACAAAGATTCTTATGCCTTATATATAAAAAAAAAAAAAAAAAAAAAAATATCTATAAAAGATGAACAAATCTAATTATTGATTAGCTAGGTAATTTGGCCTAAGCAAGCCTTAGTATTTATGCGAAAGATGATTAGATAAGTTTGAGAAAAAAAAATATATAAAAAATCCTCTGATTAAGCTGGGTATTTGTGCCTAATAAAGCATAAGTATTCACGCCTAAAAGCGGTTCATATAATAAAATCCTTAGTTTTGAGGCCTTATTTGCTTGGGTCCTTAAGTCCTTGGGGTGTTTTCTCATCCGGTGCCCTAAGACCGTTTGGTTTGGGAGTCATCGATTAAAGGCTCGTTACATGGGTAGATTAGAAAGCCTGATAGAACTAAGGAATAATACCACAATATATATATATATATATATATATATATATATATATATATATATATATATATATATATATAAAAATAAGGCATAAGAGTTAGAGTTAATGAACCCTTAGTCAAAATTTTCACGGTCACAAGGTGCATATGACTTAGGGTAAAGTAATAGACTAAATGAGAAGTACAATTTGACTCCTTACTTTGATTGATAACAAATTTTTGAATAGAGACTAAGTTTAGGAATGAAAAATTCAGTTTTCCTATAACTTATAGATTACTTAAATCTTACAATTATATTTCAAATAATTTTCTCTTTCAAAATGCTTTTCTAAATACTAACTCTTTGTTTCTCTTTCTTTATTGATTTTGTGGGTGTAATCCACTGAAAACCCTCACGAGACAAAACTCGTCCTCTAGGGGTAACCTAGAGGTTTAACGGCTTGTTGCACATGCTCAGTGCAATCGCATGACCTGCGAAAGTGGTCTAATAATCCTTAGTATAGTTTAGTTGCTTTGCTCGAGGACGAGCAAAAGATAGGTGGGGGGTGTGATTGCACACATTTATTACATTATTCTTTATTACATTCCACATTTATAATGTAATAAATCTGTTAAATTTCTTATCTTAAATGTCTATTTTGCAGAAGATAATCATGGGAGAAAGAGGATAAAATCAAATAAATATCAGTTAAATTTAGATTTAACTAGATTTATTTGGTTAGAGGAGGATGATCCCAAATCCAGTTGGTTAAATTCAGTTTTTGGTGAATTAGGTGATTAAAGCTAAAGATCAACCAAGGATATCGTTAAATACAGAGTCCAAATCCAAAGGGATAAATGGATGAGAGAAGATCAATGGATGAGATGAAGCAATTCAGACTCAGATTCTGGCTGGATACAGTTTAGTATTTGAATCATAACTTTCGCTATCAGAACTCAAATCTGATGATTCAAGATGATCCAGAAAGAGGACTTAAAGGGTTACAACTCTTAAATTGATCATTATTTCTAATTCTATCATTTGATAAGTGATATTTAGAAATCAATACGCCACTATACTGCAGATCAGAACTGAATATCCACATCAAATCAAGTTTGGAGATAAGGGGAGTTCAGAAATTGCCAGCTTTACTTATCTTCATACTCCTCTACCCTCTGCATTTCTCCTATAAATACCTGCACTCAAAGGCAAAAGAAGGACCAAGCAGAGATAGGATTTAGTCTAGTTTTTCATTCTCTGTAGTGTAGGTTTTTATTTTCTTTTTATGTAATTTTAATTTCTTTGTAAGCTTAGGTTAGATTGAGATTCATGTAAGTAAGAGAGAGAGGCTTATGTTGAGAGTGACACTGATGTACCTCCTCTTTTCTTCCATCGTTTCTGCAAGCAATAAAAGGTAACTTTTTTTTTATGTTCGTCTTTACTTTTGTTTCCTTCTTCTTCTTTCTACTTTTTCTCTTTTTGGTTATGATGAGCATTCAAGTGAATCTAGTAGCATCAGTATAACAATATTTGTATTGAGTGCCAACGATATTTCATGATGATGTTCTCCTCCTCAAGACTCCGTATCATTTCATTCTTTTTCGTCTTGATGATGTAATGCGAATGGGGACTGAGCTCGATCTTATGGCTTATGCGTTAAACGCCTCCAAAGTAAGGTAGAACATGCAAGGGTTCCAGGTAAGTCATCAACCAAAGGAGGTAAGTATTTCTTTAATATTTTCTTTCTTTTCTTTTATTTCTTTAGTTTAGATCACCAACGCCAACAACACCCACTTCTTTTATCACTCCTTTTTCATTTCTTTGTACATATCCAATTCTGGTTTCTCCATCTTCCCAATCTCTCACTTTCTGCCTAACTTCATTGTAATTTATTTTTCTTTTCTTTTTAAGAAACTAAAGAAGAACTTTAACCATTAATGGTAGCGATTGAGTTAAAACCTGCACACAAAATACAGAATTTCAGAACTAAGATTAAAGATTGCAAGTTACTCAATTCTACCGTAATAACAAGTGGCTATGCGGGTCGTGATTCACAAGGAGGGACTAGCGATGGAAGCTTTTTTAGTAAGTCTTCTTTTAAGATACAAAGTATTGTTAAAGTTCTTCTTCAGTTCTTTAAAAGAAAAAGAGAAAAATTAGGTTAAAGTTAATTAGGAAGAAAGTGGTAGATTGAGAAGGTGGGAAATGAAAAATGAATTATATACAAAGAAATTGAAAAGGGTGATAAAAATGGTTGGAGATTGTGATATTGAAACTAAAGAATAAAAGAAAAGAAAGTCAACCTAAAAATTACTTACCACTTTAGTGCTCATATACCTTGGATCCGTTGCGACGACTTACCTTGTCTTTGAAGGCAATCAAGCATGGCGTATAGGATCTTCCCCATTCTCGATCTACACTACGAATAAAAGGCAAACTATACTAGCAAGAGAAGGGTTGTTCATAACCATAGGCCATCAAGGGAACTTGCAACGGCTAAGCAGTCTCGAGGCTATCGGATTCTCTTGGATCGCAACACATCAGAGGAGAGTAAGAGAAAACAAGAGTAAAGAAAGAAAAAGAAACTTTGATTCGATTCAAATAACAATGAAAGAGGAGATCACTTACACTGGTGTCACCTGCAGTACAAGCTTGCTCTCATTCCTCCATGAAAGTCATCTCTCCTCTCAGTTACATAAAGAAAAGTAAAAATTACATAAAAAGAAAACTAAAAACCAAAGTTACAAACTACAAATTATCCTAAGTCCTATTCTCTACTTGGTCGTCCCCTTTTGCCTTTGAGATTGCAGGTATTTATAGAAGAAATGCAGAGGTTTAGAGGAGTATGAAGATAGGAAAAGCTGCTATTTCTGAATTTGAATCCTCCCCTTATCTCCAAACTTGATTTGATGTGAATATTTAGTTCTGATCTACAGTTTATTGGCGTATTGATTGCTGAATATCACTTATCAAATGATAGAATTAGAAATAGTGATCAACATACGATTTCTGTAAGTCTGCTTTCTTGATCATCTTGAATCATCAGATTTTAGATTCGGTAGCGAATGTTATGATTCAAATACTAAAATGTAACCAGTAGAGTCTGAGTCAAACTTGCTTCATCTCATCCGTTGATCTTCTCTCTATCCATTTATCTCTCTATATTTGATATTATCCTCGGTTGATCTTTAGCTAACCAAAATAGATTTATAGAAATCTGAATTATATCGGTTTTCATTTGGTGTTATCTTTCTGATTTGCTTTGATCTTCAGCTGAACATTTGCCCCAATCCTTGATTTGTTCTAACTAGATCTAGGATCATCCTCAGCTAACCAAATAGATCCAGTTAAATCTGATTTTAACTGGTATTTATTTGATTTAATTCTCTTTCTCTTCATTATTATCTTCTGCAAAATAGATATTTAAGACAAGAAAATTAGCAGATTTATTACACGATAAATGTAGGAGTGTAATGAAAAGAATACAAAATATATGTACAATCACACCCCCACACCTATCTTTTGCTCATCCTCAAGCAAAACAACTAAACTATACTAAGGATTATTAGACCACTTTCGCAGATCACTCGATTGCACTGAGCATGTGCAACAAGCCGTTAAACCTCTAGATTTCCCCTAGAGGACGAGTTTTGTCTCATGAGGGTTTTTAGTGGATTACACCCACAAAATCCATAAAAAAAGAGAAAAATGTTTGTATTTTAAAAACACATTTTGAAAGAAAAATATTTGAAATATTATTGTAAGTTTTAAGTAATCTATAAGTTATAGGAAAACCGAATTTTTCATTCCTAAACTTAGTCTCTATTCAAAAAATTGTTATCAATCAAAGTAAGGAGTCAACTTTATTACTTTACCCTAAGTCATATGCATCTTATAACCGTGAAAACTTTGACTAAGGGTTCTTTTACTCCAACTCTTATGCCTTATTTATTTATATATATATATTTTTTGGTGGTATTATTCCTTAGTTCTATTAGGCTTTCTAATTTTCTCATGTAACGAGCCTTTAATCGATGACTCCCAAACCAAATGGTCTTAGGGCACCGGGTGAGAAAACAACCCCAAGGACTTAAGGACTCGAGCAAATAAGGCCACAAAACTAAAGATTTTATTATATGAACAACTTTTAGGCGTGAATACTTATGCTTTATTAGGCACAAATACCCAACTTAATCAGAGGATTTTTATATATTTTTTTCTCAAACTTATCTAATCATCTTTCGCATAAATACTAAGGCTTGCTTAGGCCAAAGCACCTAGCTAATCAATAATTAGATTTGTTTATCTTTTATATTTTTTCTTTTTTTTTGAATTTTTATAATAAGGCATAAGAATCTTTATTTTTGAACCCTAAGTGTGTAAGTGTATGGAGTGTGCATATTTCATTAAGGTAAAGATCAAGACTAAATTACTTTGACAAATTATCTTCCTGACCCTAAAAATCAAACAAATAATCTTATTTTGACCAAATTTAAGAAATCCTAATTTTGATTTTCCTATTCCTTAAAATTGACTCAATTTCTTACAAAAAATATGTCAAAATATTGTTTCTATTTTCAAAAAGTTTTTAAAAGTAAAGAAAATGTTAAAAAAATTTAAATAAAAAGAAAACCTAAGTTATTTAGAACCCTCCCCCACACCTATCTCATGCATTGTCCTCAATGTATGAATTAATGCATAGATGCATGAAAAAGAAGACAGGAAGGAAAATACTACCTTAAGGTGGTGGTTCTGGTGGTCTAACTAGTCCACGAAATGCGGCCCAATCAACTTTTCGTGGAGTTCGGAGGAACCCACCAGAAATCTCTTTTATATAACCCACTAAAATGATGTATATATGAACGTTTTTTATTAAAAATTTAACCCCATCTAATTTCCAAATTCCATAATTAATTTTGGTATCAATTTTGTCAACTGCCTTGTCCCAAAATGGAGTGTGAAAAGATAGAATGATTGACTTGGACTCAGGAAGTACTGGAACTAATACCGACTCAGGAAAGTGACTTAAGTCAAGTAAAGGTTCAGGAGTGGAGATTGGCTCAGGAAGTGAATCCAAATCAAAAAGTTGAAACTGAAGTCCACATTCAGTTTCGCACAATGGAATGTGACTAAATATTAGTGATTCAAGTTCAAGAATGACAGGTGTGGGAATCAAAACTGACTCTAAAATATTACTCAAGTCGGGTAAAAAAATAGGAGTCAATATTAATTCGGGAATTTGAACTGGATCACAAATTTGAGAATCTAGGTCACATTTCTCATTGAGTTCAATTTCATAAAAATGAGAACTTGCCAATTTGTCAATAGGACTTTCAAAAGTGTGAAATTGGTCAAGTTCAATATGATGATCCTCAAAGATGGGTGATTCAATTTCATGATGAATTGGCACATGATCCAATATTGACTCGGGAAAAAGATTGAAATCAGTTGAAGACACCGAGTCATTATTGAATCAGAAAGTAGAATTGAATCACTAAGTTGAGGTTCAGGATCATATTCATTCTCAAGTTCTATTTCAGGAAAGGAATAACATGCCAAACTGTCAATATCGTTTTCAAAATTTGGAGTTTGGGCAAGTTCAAATGATTGTGCTGAAATGGAACCTTGTTTTCCAAAACAACATGACTCTTCAGCTCTAACAGAATGATTAATGACATCAAAACTGGCCAAACGGTGAGAACGTAGAGTTTGGACCATCATATCTATGTCATGATTACGAGCGTTTTGAGCCTGAGTCATGGCTTCAAGCATCTTTTCATAGTTGATTGGTTCATCGTTTTGTTGAAAAGATGAAGTGTTGTCTTGGAATTAGTGGTGAAATTGTGAGTCCATCAGATTTTGTGATTTTTGTTTGGACTCACGCATACTCATTTCCAAATTGATGGTTTTCTATTTTGGACTGGTGGAACTGAGTATGAATCTTGGAAATATTGTGGACAATGTGGATAAGGAGGGCAAGTTGGTTGAAAATTGGACTCGGGGGAGGTGAATCCCCACTGACTCTGTGAAGAGTTGAAATTATTCTAAAAATTATGGTTATAAGATTGGGGGCATGGGTTATATTGATTCGGATAAGACCAATCCGGCACAGTAGGTTGGTTAAAGTTATGATATGCCGGGTTGGTGATATCTGAAAAAAAGGTTGGTGTGTAATATGGATTATCATTAAAATTGAAAAAATTATTATTATAAGCCATATCACACAATAAATGTTAAACACAAACAAAGAAAAACAAACAAATAAGCAAACAAAAAAGAAAAAAATTCTAACCTAAGTTAGGGTAAACCTATGACCTAGATGACTCCTAACTAGTTAGACTGTCCACGGGAGGTATAATGTAGACTTTGACTACAAGCTAATCAGCCAGGTTAGGGCAAGATTGGTGGAGGTTATCCGTCAAAGACGTTCCTTAATTAAGTAACCACCAACCTTCGGGCTTTCGGCCCTTAATCCCCTTCCTAGACACTGATTTGACAGGAGTCAAATTCTAACACCTTTCCTCTTAGGATAATCTCCTAATTGAGTCCAAGATGTCCCTAGGGCCAACGTCTACTCATTTTTAGTTAGGCTTGGGTTAATGAGTGAGGAGATTGTTTGTGGGATAAGGGAGGGTAATGACTTCCCCACCTTGTCTTGTTCATAGGACAAGCCCTTAAGATTGTTTTAGTGCAGTGTACAAGAAAGCAACACTTAAGCAATGTAAACAATCCAAAAGTGTTCTTATACTAGATGCTATGCACACGTACATTTGCTCCAGCACTCTTCAACAGTAATGAAAAATGTAAACGAATTAGACACGTGCCTAAATGCAAGTCTAAACCGTTTTTAGCATTTAACAAACTTCATTTTACTGTTGAGGTTAGAAAGGAAGTACAGTGAGTTAAACAAGGAGATAAATGCTACAGATATTTAAACTATGCAATTCAGACAACCTGCAAAAAAAATACAGGTTAAGTAGTTCACTCAGTTTGCCACAGGGCTGTAGCAAATTCGAGGGCTTCTTGGCTCTGCTTTCTTGAGCAGAGTCCAAGGCCACTTATATGCCCACTGCAGCAAAAGTTCCTTGTTGTTAAATCTGTGCACCAAAACCAAGAAGAAGATTAACCAAAAATGTAAACTGTAATGAGAATTACTTACCGTCCCTCCCCGGCAACGGCGCCAAAATTTGATTGAGTTAAAACCTGCACACAAAATACAGAATTTCAGAACTAAGATTAAAGAGTGCAAGTTACTCAATTCTACCGTAATAGCAAGTGGCTATGCGGGTCGTGATTCACAAGGAAGGACTAGCGATGGAAGCTTTTTTAGTAAGTCTTCTTTTAAGATACAAAGTATGGTTAAAGATCTTCTTTAGTTCTTTAAAAGAAAAAGAGAAAAATTAGGTTAAAGTGAATTAGGAAGAAAGTGGTAGATTGAGAAGGTGGGAAATGAAAAATGAATTATATATAAAGAAATTGAAAAGGGTGATAAAATGGTTGGAGATTGTGATATTGAAACTAAAGAATAAAAGAAAAGAAAGACAACCTAAAAATTACTTACCACTTTAGTGCTCATATACCTTGGATCCGTTGCGACGACTTACCTTGTCTTTGAAGGCAATCAAGCATGGCGTATAGGATCTTCCCCATTCTCGATCTACACTACGAATAAATGGGCAAACTATACTAGCAAGAGAAGGGTTCTTCATCACCATAGGCCATCAAGGGAACTTGCAACGGCTAAGCAGTCTTGAGGCTATCGGATTCTCTTGGATTGCAACAGATCAGAGGAGAGTAAGAGAAAACAAGAGTAAAGAAAGAAAAAGAAACTTTGATTCGATTCAAATAACAATGAAAGAAGAGATCACTTACACTGGTGTCACCTGCAGTACAAGCCATGAAAGTCGTCTCTCCTCTCAGTTACATAAAGAAAAGTAAAAATTACATAAAAAGAAAACTAAAAACCTAAGTTACAAACTATAAATTATCCTAAGTTCTATTCTCTGCTTGGTCGTCCCCTTTTGCCTTTTAGATTGCAGGTATTTATAGAAGAAATGCAGCGGTTTAGAGGAGTATGAAGATAGGGAAAGCTGCTATTTCTGAATTTGAATCCTCCCCTTACCTCCAAACTTGATTTGATGTGAATATTCAGTTCTGATCTGTAGTTTATTGGCGTATTGACTGCTGAATATCACTTATCAAATGACAGAATTAGAAATAGTGATCAACATACGATTTCTGTAAGTCTGTTTTCTTGATCATCTTGAATCATCAGATTTGAGATTCGGTAGCGAAAGTTATGATTCAAATACTAAAATGTAACCAGTCTGAGTCAAACTTGCTTCATCTCATCCGTTGATCTTCTCTCTATCCATTTATCTCTCTATATTTGATATTATCCTCGGTTGATCTTTAGCTAACCAAAATGAATTTATAGAAATCTGAATTATATTCGTTTCCATTTGGTGTTATCTTTTTGATTTGCTCTGATCTTCAGCTGAATATTTGCCCCAATCCTTGATTTGTTCTAACTAGACCTGAGATCATCCTCAGCAACCAAATAGATCTAGTTAAATCTGATTTTAACTGGTATTTATTTGGTTTAATCCTCTTTCTCTTCATTAATATCTTCTGCAAAATAGATATTTAAGACAAGAAAATTAGCAGATTTATTACACGATAAATGTAGGAGTGCAATGAAAAGAATACAAAATATATGTACGATCAGTGGCATAAAAGAGAACTTGCTAAACAAGCTTCCATTGCTAGTTCCTCCTTGAGGATCACGACTCGCATAGCCACTTACTATTACGGTAGAATTGAGTAACTTGCACTTTTCATTCCTAATTCTGAAATTTGGTATTTTGTGTGCAAGTTTTACCTCAATCAATATTCCCTAATTCGTTCCGGATGTGGGCTTCTTTAGATTGGGCTCTTTTTAATCTCCTTTAAATCCTTTAATTAGCTTGAATTTGGGCCTCCTTCTTCGTTAAAGAGTGGGCCTGAAATTTAAGAGAAATGACCATTAAAAAGCTTATTTTCATTGATAATAAGCATAAAAATGTAATGCAAATTGATACAAAATTGAATACTAATCAGATGTTGAGCCGCACTTAGCCTTCTTGATCCATCTTTGGATAAACTCGTTGAGGGTCCGATGTTGGGAGATTCTCCGGTTCCAAGCTCGCTTTTCACTTGCGTCGGCATCAGAGTATTATGAAGCACAGAGATTTTGGCCTGGAGTTGGTTGTTGAGCTGCTTCAACAACTCCTGTTTGCGTATGACATTTTGCGTTCGAGAGGCGCCTACTCCTGATCATGATCCCACTGGGCTCATTGCTTCTTCATCTGCTCTTTCATGTTGGGAGCATGTAAAGGAGCTGGTGTTCGTGCTGCTGCGGCGGGCTTGGTGTTGGCCCAAAGGCCTATCACCCTAATTTTGATGATGATCAACTCATGAAGTTATGTTTACTAATGATCTTGTGTTTAATTAGTGACAGATTCATTATCAAGATCTTAGTAGGTGCATAGCTCAACAAAGGATAAAATGTCAAGATTTGGAGCTAGCACGGTGTGATCCAAGGAGCTTTTGGATCAAGCTTGGACCAAGTTAAGAAGATGAGAAGCCTTCAAGTGAAGACTTCAAGAAGATGAAGACTTGTGTCTAGGTATAAGATTTTGTTTTTGTTTTAGATAAAATGTAAAGGATAGATAGTTGGTGGATTGCTCAAGTATATATCACACACACACTCTTGATAGAATTGTTTTCATAAAAGATTTTTTGGTTTAGAAAAGATGTTTCATTTTGGAAAAATACAAGTTTGGTTTTTGGTGTTTCTCATATACTTATCTTTTAACCAAAACCTAGTTTAGAGCTTTATGACAAAAACATAGATATTTCATCTTGATTGTGTAGTGGATCATATCCATACACACTATGCTTTAAAAGTATATCTTGTTTTTGTATTTGATGAAGATTTGGATAAACATGTTTTGGAAAAATATTGTTTTAGAAAAATACAGTTCTTATCTTGAGCCAAATATTTCCAAGTTACAAAAATAGTTCAATCTTTTATAACATGCCTTGATTTTGTGCAAGCAAGTTTGTTTATCAAAGTATATTGGTTAAACTATTTTTGTAGATTTTTAAGCATTTTATGGGATTTTATTTGAGCCAAAAAGACCATGTTTTAAATCCTAGAAAACTGTTTAAGGCTTCGGATAAGTCGACTTATAACCCTTATATAGTCGACTAATATGAAGTCGGCCGACCGGACCGGTCGACCGACGTGCACAAACGTGCACGCCTTTGTGTACTGGAGGACGGCCGACCGTGCCGGTCGACCGCTCCAGAGAGCAGAGCTCTCTGGAAAGTTCGGCCGACCGCACGGGTCGACCGACAGAGAGTTGGACTCTCAGCTCCAGTGGTCGGTCGACCAAGGCGGTCGACCGTGGCGCCAACGGTCAGAAATCCGACCGTTGGCGGTCGACCGCCGCTCTGACAGACCCCAACGGCTAGTTTTCTGGCAGCCTATAAATTGGGGGTTTTGTCATTGTTTTGTTAGAAGATTTTGGAGACTCTTAGAGCCAGTTTTTCCCATTCATTCAAGAGTTTTTTCTCCACAAAATTAGAGCCAATATTTCAAATTAAAAGGAGAGTTAATCAAGAGTGTTTAAAAGAAAGTCATTGAGTTTTTCACCACCATTCTCTTCCTTGTTTTTCTCACAATCACTTGAGCTATCCATTGTCTTATCTATCCATAGGATTGTGATGTGAGAGTTTGTAATTGGTGATCAAAGTATTGTAGATCACCAAAGATTTCATCTTTGTTCTCTGAGGAGACGGGCAAGTGTGCTCGCCATTGTTTAGGGTCCAAGTGTGGACTCGGTTGTTTCGGGTTCGGGTGCGAACTCATTGTTTGAGGTGCGGCCTCGGCGAGCCGGTGGGCTTGCGGTGTGTACGGGACTAGAGAGTCTGAGGGCTTGTAGGTGTTGCGGCACCGAGGAGAGATCCAGTGGGATCTTGCATAGTGGAAATCCTTCGTGTGTCGAAGGCGGGGATGTAGAGCAAGTGTGCTCGAACCTCGAAACATACCCTTGTGTTTGCGATTGCCTTTTCTCTCTCTCTCCCTTACTTGTTTATATCTTGCATTCAATTATTGTCTATCTTTATATGCATGATATACTTGTGTGCTTAAATTGATATACTTGCTTGGGTTTGTTTTCTAACACTTGTATTCAACCAAGAGAGCCAACGCGGTACCTCAACCCATTCAAGGGGAATCTAGAGGAGTTTGTCCAGAGCCCTTCACGGGGAATTCGGCAACACTCTTGTATTATACATAATGTTTAGTGTAAGAAGTTTAATTAGGTCATAATTGTTTTTAGCTTCCGCATTATTTGCATAATTCACCATTAAGTGACCATTAGATTAGCCTTCACCTATTCACCCCCCCTCTAGGTGAACCTTCAATTGGTATCAGAGCTTGGTACTCTGATTTGGGTCTAACAACCTAGAGTTAAAGATCCTCATTTTTAGGCTAATCACTATATTTTGTACACACCATGGACTTCATGTCACCACCCACCTTTGACATCCTTAACATCAACATTTGGAAGGTTAAGATGTCATTGTACCTCAAAGCCTTAGGTTTTCATGTTTATCTTGCCACTACTAATAATGCATATTGTTTAAATGGTAAGAATAGTGAGGCTAATACAAAAGCCCTACATGCTTTAAAATCTACCCTAAATGATGTTTATTTATCTAGGGTTGCTAATCTCGATTTGGCTTTTGTAGTTTGGAATACCTTGATCTCCCTTGGCGAAAATGAACAATACTATGCGGGGAGCGATTCGGATGTTGGAAGCAACACCTCTAACATGTGCTACATGGTCCAAGGGGATGACCCCCTTGAGGTAACTACCGAATCCGAGGATGAGGATGTAGACATGTCATATGATGAGCTATCTACTTTTTGTCATCTATTGCTTGAAAAGTATGACATGATTAAGAAAGAAAATAAAAATTTGAAAAAGAACATTGATTGCATGCATGTAGAACATGATACATTTAGAAGTAACATTGCATGTTTAGAAAAAGAAAATGAGTTTTTGAAAAATGAGAATGTTTCCCTTATGTCTAAATTAAATGATCTTTGTGAAGGGAACACGATTTTGAAAGATAAAATTATTTTGGTGGAAACTCAAAAGGAAATTATTTTTCAAGAAAAGAACTCTTTGAAAAAGAAAATTTTTGAAAAAGAAA
Organism: Agave tequilana; assembly: GCA_038442645.1. Taxonomy (NCBI): domain Eukaryota; kingdom Viridiplantae; phylum Streptophyta; class Magnoliopsida; order Asparagales; family Asparagaceae; genus Agave; species Agave tequilana. Next base: position 46,200 of record JAVJIF010006572.1, read on the forward strand.
AAGAAAAAGAAAAAGTTTTTAAAGAGAAGAAAAATGACTCTATATCTCACATGTCTTTACATGCTACCATTGATGATAGTGAGATTAAGAATTTGAAAAATAAAATAGATAGTTTGAGTTCAACTTTGAACTCGTGTGCATTTAACCATACTAGGTTGGAGTCCTTATTTGCAAAGAAACAAACTCCTCATGTTCATGCACATCACTCTCATCATGCATTTGCTTATGTTGCACGCCACGATCACAATCACACTCATAAGCATATTAAGGTGTACAAGTGTACACATTGTGGCCACAAAGGCCATTTAGGAAAATTTTGTTATGATAGGTTAGATCATTTTAATTTTGCTAATAAAAGATTTTGGGTTCCTTACAAGTCTAACCCCAAAGGACCCAAGCAAAAATGGGTACCAAAACCCCCACCCCATGTTTTTGATGTAGGTGAGGGATCTCTCAAGACGTGAGAGATTTGGTGCCTTGATGGTGAATGCACTTGGACTTGATGGACACATATATAGATGCATCGCTATCAAGGAGTTTTGGTGGGTCAACCACCATGTTTGGAGCTTTGGAGTTGGTAACAATCTCTAAACTCCCATTTTATTTTTGTACATGCTTATTCATTTGTGAAATCATATAGCATGTTCATGTTTAGTTTCATGTATTTTTGTGCTTCATGTGGTATGAACTAGTTTAAATGTAGATTTTATCAAAACTTGGATTTATACATGTACAAGTAGTGAGCCACATTTGATTCATATACGTTTGCACATCATTGTTCACTTGTACTCACTATATGCACATGTATAGCCTAGTTTTGATGATTCTTCCATTTATATATGTTTTGCCAATTTTTATGTTTTACTTCATGTATATGTATCTTTTATTCAAATCTAATAAATATACATGTATACCCGTGAGTCTCTTGCCTTCATGCAAATACCTTAATAGACTCTTTTATGTTTGGGATATGTATGTATATTGTTAGGATTGGATAAATCATACATATGCCTAGAAGTGCATTATTTTTTTTGAAAAATAAATTTTCATGTTTTATAAAATGTTATTCATCTTTTTGAGCTTCAATGTCTATTTTCATGAAAATGCTATTTACATAACCTTTGAACACTCATCTTTTACTTTTCAAAATAATCTTGAGCTTTATGGACTATGAGTGATTGAACTTTTATGTATTTAGTATGATTCATGAAATACATATGCTTTGATTTCATGTTTTTGAAGGATCTTTAACTAGTTTTTCAAAATTATTTTAACTAGTTAATTGTTCTTCATTTGGTAGAGTTTTTCAAACAAAGCTTATTTTTTAAATCTATCTTTGAAAACCCCTACCATCAATGGGAGGATGGATGGGAGATTATGCCTTATATGCTTCATTGAAAATCTTTTACCTTGTGCATATGAAGGGTGGTAGGTTATGAGATATACACTTGATCTCATTGTTATGTCAATTGGTATCATTGAATCGTTTCAATTGGTATCAATATGAACTTATTTTGTATATACTCATATTTTAGTTTCTTATATATATGTATGTATCAATTTCACTTGGTATACTCATTTCTCATACATATATATGATGTTCATGTGCTTAACTTACAATTGGCTCACATCTTTAAAAAGTACAAAGTTTATGATGAAAAATAAAAATTTTTGATCATTATGTTTACCATTGATATCAATATGCTTCAACTTCATATTTGTTAAATTTCAATTGGTATAAATATGTTTTACAATAATGACTATTTTCAATTTGGTATCTTAAAAATTTGATTGTTTTACAAGAGCTCTGATACCTTAAAAATTTTTGTTTAAGAAAAATTAATTAAAAAAAAACATTTTGTTGATTTGTATTACCCCTTTTGATCTCTTTGTTTATGACAAAAAGGGGGAGAAAAATTTGTTTGATTTGATTTTACTTTGAACCCTTTGTTGATGAGTGACAAAAAGGGGGAGAAGTATTTGAGTTTATATGCATGCTTTCATTGCTTAAGGAGGAGAAGTATTTGTCTTCCTTGTTATTTATGCATATATGTTTTTGTATTGCAAATAGGAGAAAAAGATTTTGATTTATGCTTGTTGCATGTTTTATCTCCATACTTGCATACATATTCATGTGCCTCATTGCCATATCTATTATTTATTTTGTATGCATGAGTTAAGGGGAGCTTCTTTGAAGCTTTACTTTAATCCATGCATATATAACCTCATGAGTTTTGTCATCATCAAAAAGGGGGAGATTGTTGGCCCAAAGGCCTATCACCCTAGTTTTGATGATGATCAACTCATGAAGTTATGTTTACTAATGATCTTGTGTTTAATTAGTGACAGATTCATTATCAAGATCTTTGTAACACCCCGTTCCCGGAATACGTACTTATCTACGTATTCAATTTTTCGATCATAATTTTTTGATTTCATTGATTTAGTCTTTCACAGGTAGTCTAAATTAACTAATTTTAATTTCAAATACTATTTCTCAATATTTAGATTTTTCATGATTTTTCAGATTTTTTCTGAATTATTTTTAAAAAACCCTAAAATCGGGATTAATCGGTCCCGCTGGTTTATTCCTAGAATTTTAATTTACAAACAGAGTCCAATTTTTAGAAACTACTTTCACATAATTGCTTAGAATAATATTTACTATCTTAATTCATTTTTTGGGAATTTTCAGAATTTATTGAATTTCTGCCAGATTTGGTGTCGATGGATATTGACGGCCGATTCCAGGATTTTTAATTTAAAAACTATAAAGGATTTCTTGAAACGAATTTCACCATGATTCTTAGAATAATATTCTTGATTTTTGAGAATTTTTGCGGGCCGTTCCGAGATACTTGATTTTCGGACGATTTCGGTATTTTTCCGAAAGTTTTCCGCATCCGCAACCGAATCCCGGGAATCCGCCACTCTAATTAGTTTCACATTTTCTTTCAAGAAAATATCTTCCTTTTTCATTTTCTTTTCCTTTTTCCTTTTTCTTTCCTTCTTTTTCCTTCCACCAAATTCTCCAACATTCTCCATCCTTCCATTATTTTCTACAACTTTCCACCAAAAATATCTTCTCCAAACCAAAAATATCTTCTCCAAAATATCTCAAACCCCTCTCCCATCACCATGGCCGGCCAAGAGCCACCTCCCCCCTCCATTTTACAAAAACCCCCTCCCTAAAACACTTTTACATCACCTTCACAAATCCAATTCCTATATACACTTTTCCTTCTCCTTTCCACTTCATTTTCTCTTCACCAAAACCTTAACCACCACCAACTCCTCCTTCACCTCTATCACAACAACAACCACTACAACTTCTCCAACTCCCTACCTTCATCTTCTTCCTCCTCCATCTCAATTTAAACCATCACAAACTCCAAAAACTCCACCACAATCCAAACACCCCATTTACCTTCTCCAAACATACCACCACCACTAAAATCCTTCACCAAACCACCACTCCACCACCTATACCTAGGCCGGACACCCTCCCTAGTAAGGGGCCGAGCCCCTCTTCTCCGGCAACACCTCCGGTGACCACTCCGACGATCTTTCCAGTGACTTTTCCGGCGACAACTTCACCACCTCTAAATATTCATCACCACCACTCAAAATCTTCTATCTTCACCACCATCTCCTTTTCATTTCTTCTCCATCACCACCATCTCCACTCTTACCACCACAACACCACCTCCATCTCAACTACTTCAACCTCCAACATCACCTTCATCATCACCTCTTTCATTTCCCTTTTCATTACTCCACCAAAATCCATCTTCTTCACCAAATAACACCACCACCAAAGAAATCACCTTCCCTTCCTCTCTCCCTCCCTCTCCTTGGGGCCGGCCACTCCTTAGGCCACCACCAAGGGGTGACGCACCACCCTAGGGCCGGCGGCCACCCAAAGGCCAAGCCCTCTTTCCTTTGCTCGCTTGGTATTTTTCCTCTCCCGGGGAATCGGACGCGCAATGCTTCAAAAGTGGCGTTTTAAGCGAGTGATTTTTCTCGCCAGAAAATAGACTTGTATTAAAATCATTATTATGTTGTCTTTAGTATCAGTGCGATGTGGTTGTAGTGGGCATGTCTTCACTTGAACCGGACTGATATACTGTAATGCTTGTAATAGGAGAGAACAGCTCGTGCGGCCATTCAGCCTCCGGTCTCTCACTATCTCGAAAGAGAGGTGATTGGGACCGTCAGGTTTCTCAGTTCAGCCTCCGGTCTCTCACTATCTCAAAAGAGAGGTGATTGGGACCGTCAGGTTTCTCAGTTCAGCCTCCGATCTCTCACTATCTCGAAAGAGAGGTGATTGGGACCGTCAGGTTTCTCAGCTCCATCTGGTGAGCATACTTAGCGCTCAACGCTTTATTCACTAAATTCGTCTAGGCAAGTTGCTATCGGATTTTCTACTCGTATTCTAAAATGAGTCGTCCTGGTAACCTCGCCAAAGCGTATTAGTGTCTAAACTCTGTTCGCTGCCTGTGCCTCCAGCTTGCTCATTTCCTCTTGGTGGTATCACTTATCAATCAATATGTTATCACCTGACACCCGACATACTACTACCTGATAATTACCCCTTGTTATTACATGACTTGTCACTTGACAAATATCACCCTCTTGTCATGCTATCACTTGACACCCGGCATGATACCCTTGACTTATTACTTGTATCTTCATGAACACTCGTCATTGGCATGATAAAACCTGATACCTGTTACGAATAACTTTCTACTCATGATTATCACGTTACGGGAATGTAGTACCTAATCTCTTGTTATGAACTCCCGTTATGCTTGTTATGACTCATGTTATGCCTGTTATGTACTCCTGTTATGACCAGTTATGTTCCTACTCATTCCCGTAATCTGAGAATTATGTTTAATAAGCCATAAAAAGGATCACTTGCACGGGGAATGGGAGGAAGTAATGGATGCCGGTATGATGCCTTGCTTATAGTAGTTGAATACCAGAACTGACGATTCGTGTTAGGGGGATTTCAGGCCCCCAGAAGATGCGTGTTGGGGGGATTTAAGGCCTCCAAATGGCTATGTCCCGGGCGGTCGGGAACTACTATAAGTATGAGCTATCAGTTCTTCATCAGCTTCCTGTAACAAACCTCGACTTGCTTATATATGGATGTATGTGTGTTGTGATGTACACCAGGACACATACCTAGATATATGGGTCAGACGAGTAATAATAATAAAAGATGTCAACTATGGATCTGTTGTATGCTTTACTGAGTTTGCTTCTATCGGATTTTACATCGGATTCCAGTTTTATGATTATTATATCATACATGTTCACATCCTGTTCCACTTCTCTAGTCTCCTGTTCTTATCTTATCATACCATGAGTACTTCATGCTTGATATCACTCGTTTTGTATCTGCTTGCTTCTGCATGCTTATCTTTTCATGCCACCTGGCAATTGCTTCACCACTCGCTAGGGGAGTTCTGACTCCTCTGGATCCTCATGTCCAGATCCTGGAGCTTGGGCCGAAGGGGACCTTCTTGCTAAGGACCAAGCTTACTTCTGTGGGGCAGACAGACCAGCTGTAGCTTCAGTCCCATCCTTACTCCCCCTTGTTGGCTCGCGGCTTCTCCAGTATTTCGTGAGCGCCCTTTTGTATTATTCATACATGTACATCTTTTTCTTTTCTCGCATTTGCGCCTATCTGTGATGTAATATTCCAGTAATATTTATCACCTCTGGTGATAACTTTGTAATTGTACTCATATGTTGGAAAGTATAAGGCACCACTTGCTTCCGTACTCTGATTCTTGCCTGTACTGATGCTTAGCGTATATACGTGAGGGTATTTCTGACCTACGTATATACGTTGCAGTGATGTCCTCGTACCCGCAGGATCGGGGTGTTACAGGATGGTATCAGAGCCTAGGTTCTTACATCCTCAGTACGTCCAGATGGCAGATTAATGGTAAAGAGATTTGCAACTGGAATATAAGAGTCCCGGTTATACAATCCAACTACAAGTGCAGAGTTATCTCTCTCTCTTTCTTTTGATCCATTCCTTGTATCCTGAGACTCTTCAATCTTTTACCTTCCAGCTCCTTCTTGCTACCCCTTCGACCAACTCAGATATGGAAAGACGGGGAACACGCAATGGACCTAGTACCCCTCAAGATGGATCAAGCAGAAATAATGATGGTATGATGAGGGTACTTCAAGGGATGATGCAGAGCCAACAGCAGCAGACAGAGCTTCTACGTCAAGGGCTGTTGGTTGCACCCCGAGAGCAGAGGCCAGGCAACGTGTCAGACTTCAGGAGATTACAACCGGCGATCTTTTCAGGCATAGAGAAGCCCTTGGATGTAGAACAATGGCTGGTAGACACGACGAATCTCTTAAAAGCAGCCCGAATCCCTAAGGAGAACCAAGTGGAAGTGGCCAAGATACAGCTGAGAGATGTGGCCAGAACCTGGTGGTTGGCAGAAGAAGCAACACTGGAGAAACCTATTACATGGGACCAGTTCTCAAAGGGTTTCTACGAAAGATTCTTCCCTGCAACAGCTCAAAAGGAAATGGAAGAACAATTTATCCGGCTACAACAACGAAATCGGTCAGTGGATGAATATGCCGCCGAATTCTTGAGGCTTAGCAGGTTTGCATCCTACATGGTGACAGATGAAGAGAAACGGGCTAGCAAATTTCAGCAAGGGCTGAAGATGGATGTTCAGATGTTCTTATTCCTCAACAGCTAAAGACGTACTCCCAGGTTCTCTCTATTGCCGGTGAAGTAGAACGAGGACTGGAGAAGAAAAATGAGTACCAGGTACAGAACAAGCCAATGAAGAGACCCTTTCAGTTGATGAACGAAGAAGACGCAGCCAGGCCCATCAATGGACCTATAGTCAAACGACCATTCCAACCTTCTCTTTCAGAGATCATATGCAGCTTCTGCCACAAGCCTGGACATTATAGGAAAGACTGTCGAATGGCTAACGGACTATGCCTAGCCTGTGGAACTGGAAGTCATGCAATAAGAGATTGCCCGTTCAGAAGGGTAGGAAATATGGCACCAATTAGACCAGTACTTCTAGCCCTACCACATAGAGGGAACCCAGAACCCATTGGCCGAAGTGCTCCATTCCCACCCTCGCAGCGTGATCAATTACAGAGAGGAGCAAGAGCAGATTATGGCAGAGGCCAAGTTCACAACATGTCAGTAGAGGCATTAGGCGAAGCAGCAGCAGAATACGAAGCCCAGTATCCAGAACAGGGACTTTGAGGATATCATTGTAACAATTACCCCTGATCTTTTTGAGTTGGTTACCTTTGTAACAGCTACCCCTGATCTTTTGTACTTTGGGTTGGTTATCTTTCTAAATATTCCACTTTATCTTATTCTCATTGTCGACCCTAGTCTCTCCTGTGTTCATCTTCCCCTTATCGAAATTTCGAGGACGAAATTTTTTGTAAGGTGGGTGGAATGTAACACCCCGTTCCCGGAATACGTACTTATCTACGTATTCAATTTTTCGATCATAATTTTTTGATTTCATTGATTTAGTCTTTCACAGGTAGTCTAAATTAACTAATTTTAATTTCAAATACTATTTCTCAATATTTAGATTTTTCATGATTTTTCAAATTTTTTTGAATTATTTTTAAAAAACCCTAAAATCGGGATTAATCGGTCCAGCTGGTTTATTCCTAAATTTTAATTTACAAACAGAGTCCAATTTTGAGAAACCACTTTCACATAATTGCTTAGAATAATATTTACTATCTTAATTCATTTTTTTGGAAATTTTCAGAATTTATCGAATTTCTGCCAGATTTGGTGTCGACGGATATTGACGGCCGATTCCAGGATTTTTAATTTAAAAACTATAAAGAATTTCTTGAAACGAATTTCACCATGATTCTTAGAATAATATTCTTGATTTTTGAGAATTTTGGCGGGCCGTTCCGAGATACTTGATTTTCGGACGATTTCGGTATTTTTCCGAAAGTTTTCCGCATCCGCAACCGAATCCCGGGAATCTGCCACTCTAATTAGTTTCACATTTTCTTCCAAGAAAATATCTTCTTTTTTCATTTTCTTTCCTTTTTCCTTTTTCTTTCCTTCTTTTCCTTCCACCAATTCTCCAACATTCTCCATCCTTCCATTATTTTCTACAACTTTCCACCAAAAATATCTTCTCCAAACCAAAAATATCTTCTCCAAAATATCTCAAACCCCTCTCCCATCACCATGGCCGGCCAAGAGCCACCTCCCCCCTCCATTTTACAAAAAACCCCCTCCCTAAAACACTTTTACATCACCTTCACAAATCCAATTCCTATATACACTTTTCCTTCTCCTTTCCACTTCATTTTCTCTTCACCAAAACCTTAACCACCACCAACTCCTCCTTCACCTCTACCACAACAACAACCACTACAACTTCTCCAACTTTCTACCTTCATCTTCTTCCTCCTCCATCTCCATTTAAACCACCACAAACTCCAAAAACTCCACCACAATCCAAACACCCCATTTACGTTCTCCAAACATACCACCACCACTAAAATCCTTCACCAAACCACCACTCCATCACCTATACCTAGGCCGGCCACCCTCCCTAGCAAGGGGCCGAGCCCCTCTTCTCCGGCAACACCTCCGGTGACCACTCCGACGATCTTTCCGGCGACTTTTCCGGCGACAACTTCACCACCTCTAAATATTCATCACCACCACTCAAAATCTTCCATCTTCACCACCATCTCCTTTTCATTTCTTCTCCATCACCACCATCTCCACTCTTACCACCACAACACCACCTCCATCTCAACTACTTCAGCCTCCAACATCACCTTCATCATCACCTCTTTCATTTCCCTTTTCATTACTCCACCAAAATCCATCTTCTTCACCAAATAACACCACCACCAAAGAAATCACCTTCCCTTCCTCTCTCCCTCCATCTCCTTGGGGCTGGCCACTCCCTAGGCCACCACCAAGGGGTGGCGCACCACCCTAGGGCCGGCGGCCACCCAAAGGCCAAGCCCCCTTTCCTTTGCTCGCTTGGTATTTTTCCTCTCCCGGGGAATCGGACGCGTAAAGCTTCAAAAGTGGCGTTTTAGGCGAGTGATTTTTCTCGACAGAAAATAGACTTGTATTAAAATTATTATTATGTTGTCTTTAGTATCAGTGCGATGTGGTTGTACGGGTGTGTGTGTTGTAATCTGTGGGCATGTCTTCACTTGAACCGGACTGATATACTGTAATGCTTGTAATAGGAGAGAACAGCTCGTGCGACCATTCAACCTCCGGTCTCTCACTATCTCGAAAGAGAGGTGATTGGGACCGTCAGGTTTCTCAGTTCAGCCTCCGGTCTCTCACTATCTCGAAAGAGAGGTGATTGGGACCGTCAGGTTTCTCAGTTCAGCCTCCGATCTCTCACTATCTCGAAAGAGAGGTGATTGGGACCGTCAGGTTTCTCAGCTCCATCTGGTGAGCATACTTAGCGCTCAGCGCTTTATTCACTAAATTCGTCTAGGCAAGTTGCTACCGGATTTTCTACTCGTATTCTAAAATGAGTCGTCCTGGTAACCTCGCCAAAGCGTATTAGTGTCTAAACTCTGTTCGCTGCCTGTGCCTCCAGCTTGCTCATTTCCTCTTGGTGGTATCACTTATCAATCAATATGTTATCACCTGACACCCGACATACTACTACCTGATAATTACCCCTTGTTATTACATGACTTGTCACTTGACAAATATCACCCTCTTGTCATGCTATCACTTGACACCCGGCATGATACCCTTGACTTATTACTTGTATCTTCATGAACACTCGTCATTGGCATGATAAAACCTGATACCTGTTATGAATAACTTTCTACTCATGATTATCACGTTACGGGAATGTAGTACCTGATCTCTTGTTATGAACTCCCGTTATGCTTGTTATGACTCATGTTATGCCTGTTATGTACTCCTGTTATGACCAGTTATGTTCCTACTCATTCCCGTAATCTGAGAATTATGTTTAATAAGCCATAAAAAGGATCACTTGCACGGGGAATGGGAGGAAGTAATGGATGCCGGTATGATGCCTTGCTTATAGTAGTGGAATACAAGAACTGACGATTCGTGTTAGGGGGATTTCAGGCCCCCAGAAGATGCGTGTTAGGAGGATTTAAGGCCCCCAAATGGCTGTGTCCCGGGCGGTCGGGAACTACTATAATTATGAGCTATGAGTTCTTCATCAGCTTCCTGTAACAAACCTCGACTTGCTTATATATGGATGTATGTGTGTTGTGATGTACACCAGGATACATACCTAGATATATGGGTCAGACGAGTAATAATAATAAAAGATGTCAACTATGGATCTGTTGTATGCTTTACTGAGTTTGCTTCTATCGGATTTTACATCGGATTCCAGTTTTATGATTATTATACCATACATGTTCACATCCTGTTCCACTTCTCTAGTCTCCTGTTCTTATCTTATCATACCATGAGTACTTCATGCTTGATATCACTCGTTTTGTATCTGCTTGCTTCTGCATGCTTATCTTTTCATGCCACTTGGCAATTGCATCACCACTCTCTAGGGGAGTTCTGACTCCTCTGGATCCTCATGTCCAGGTCCTGGAGCTTGGGCTGAAGGGGACCTTCTTGCTAAGGACCAAGCTTACTTCTGTGGGGCAGACAGACCAGCTGTAGCTTCAGTCCCATCCTTACTCCCCCTTGTTGGCTCGCGGCTTCTCCAGTATTTCGTGAGCGCCCTTTTGTATTATTCATACATGTACATCTTTTTCTTTTCTCGCATTTGCGCCTATCTGTGATGTAATATTCCAGTAATATTTATCACCTCTGGTGATAACTTTGTAATTGTACTCATATGTTGGAAAGTATAAGGCACCACTTGCTTCCGTACTCTGATTCTTGCCTGTACTGATGCTTAGCGTATATAAGTGAGGGTATTTCTGACCTACGTATATACGTTGCAGTGATGTCCCCGTACCCGCAGGATCGGGGCTTACAATCTTAGTAGGTGCATAGCTCAATAAAGGATAAAATGTCAAGATTTGGAGCTAGCACGGTGTGATCCAAGGAGCTTTTGGATCAAGCTTGGACCAAGTCAAGAAGATGAGAAGCCTTCAAGTGAAGACTTCAAGAAGATGAAGACTTGTGTCTAGGTATAAGATTTTATTTTTGTTTTAGATAAAATGTAAAGGATAGATAGTTGGTGGATTGCTCAAGTATATATCACACACACACACTCTTGATAGAATTGTTTTCATAAAAGATTTTTTGGTTTAGAAAAGATGTTTCATTTTGGAAAAATACAAGTTTGGTTTTTGGTGTTCCTCATATACTTATCTTTTAACCAAAACCTAGTTTAGAGCTTTATGACAAAAACATAGATATTTCATCTTGATTGTGTAGTGGATCATATCCATACACACTATGCTTTAAAAGTATATCTTGTTTTTGTATTTGATGAAGATTTGGATAAACATGTTTTGAAAAAATATTGTTTTCGAAAAATACAGTTCTTATCATGAGCCAAATATTTCCAAGTTACAAAAATAGTCCAATCTTTTATAACATGCCTTGATTTTGTGCAAGCATGTTTGTTTATCAAAGTATATTGGTTAAACTATTTTTGTAGATTTTTAAGCATTTTATGGGATTTTATTTGAGCCAAAAAGACCATGTTTTAAATCCAGAAAACTGTTTAAGGCTTCAGATAAGTCGACTTATAACCCTTATATAGTCGAATAATATGAAGTCGGCCGACTGGACCGGTCGACCGACGTGCACAAACGTGCACGCCTTTGTGTACTGGAGGACGGCCGACCGTGCCGGTCGACCGCTCCAGAGAGCAGAGCTCTCTGGAAAGTTCGGCCGATCGCACGGGTCGACCGACAGAGAGTTAGACTCTCAGCTCCAGTGGTCGGTCGACCAAGGCGGTCGACCGTGGCTCCAATGGTCAGAAATCCGACCGTTGGCGGTCGACCGCACCGGTCGACCGGCCGCTCTGACAGACCCCAACGGCTAGTTTTCTGGCAGCCTATAAATTGGGGGTTTTGTCATTGTTTTGTTAGAAGATTTTGGAGACTCTTAGAGCCAGTTTTTCCCATTCATTCCAGAGGTTTTTCTCCACAAAATTAGAGCCAATATTTCCAATTAAAAGGAGAGTTTATCAAGAGTGTTTAGAAGAAAGTCTTTGAGTTTTTCACCACCATTCTCTTCCTTATTTTTCTCACAATCACTTGAGCTATCCATTGTCTTATCTATCCATAGGATTGTGTTGTGAGAGTTTGTAATTGGTGATCAAAGTATTGTAGATCACCAAAGATTTCATCTTTGTTCTTTGAGGAAACGGGCAAGTGTGCTCGCCATTGTTTAGGGTCCAAGTGTGGACTCGGTTGTTTCGGGTTCGGGTGCGAACTCAATGTTTGAGGTGCGGCCTCGGCGAGCCGGTGGGCTTGCGGTGTGTACGGGACTAGAGAGTCCGAGGGCTTGTAGGTGTTGCGGCACCGAGGAGAGATCCAGTGGGATCTTGCATAGTGGAAATCCTTCGTGTGTCGAAGGCGGGGATGTAGAGCAAGTGTGCTCGAACCTCGAAACATACCCTTGTGTTTGCGATTGCCTTTTCTCTCTCTCTCTCTCTCTCCCTTACTTGTTTATATCATGCATTCAATTATTGTCTATCTTTATATGCATGATATACTTGTGTGCTTAAATTGATATACTTGCTTGGGTTTATTTGCTAACACTTGTATTCAACCAAGAGAGCCAACGCGGCACCTCAACCCATTCAAGGGGAATCTAGAGGAGTTTGTCCAGAGCCCTTCACGGGAAATTCGGCAACACTCTTGTGTTATACATAGTGTTTAGTGTAAGAAGTTTAATTAGGTCATAATTGTTTTTAGCTTCCGCATTATTTGCATAATTCACCATTAAGTGACCATTAGATTAGCCTTCACCTATTCACCCCCCCTCTAGGTGAACCTTTCACTTGGACGTTGGCGGTTGCCCCCGGGGCGAGGAGAAGCTGGTGTCTTTGACAGTATGCATCTGATTGATGGCTGGTAAGGGACTGTGCCCCAATAGTGCTGATGGCTACACCTTTATGTTGGCCCAAAGGCCTTCCACTCTAGTTTTGATGATGATTAACTCATGTAGTTATGTGTACTAATAATCTTGTGATTTTAGTTTTAGACCATTAATCAAGATATTAGTAGGTGATTAGATTCAACAAGATGTTCTGGAGGCATTCACAGGGTGATTCAAGAGCACGAGCATAAAGATCATATATAGCACTCATTGGAGTCAAGCTTGGTGAATCACGGAGTTTTGGATCGAGTCGGCTTGGAGACGGCGCTCTACAAGAAAACATCGGTACATAGTTTAGTTTTGTATTTAGATCCATTTTAAAGATTAGAATAGTATGATATGCTCAAGTTCACAAAACACACACGTTTCATGTTTTGATTTTCAGTTTTTGGTTTAAACCGATCTTGGTTTGCATGAATAGATATTATATCAAAACAAGTTTACATGGTTTAATGTATGTTAGATTTGTTCTATATACATGCATGCTTCAACTATTTAAACAAACTTAGTTTGATAGTCTATTTCATGGGTTTTATGTTTTGGTATTTCTAACAAAACATATTTTTGGAATTAAAGTCAAAAACATGGATATATATATATTTCATGTATATTGGATTTCTATCCATATGCATCAAGCCTAAATGTTGTTTAATATCTGGTTTTTGTATTTGGATGAGTTTTGGACAAAATGTATTTTCTATTCAAAAATCCAAGTTTTAGAAAATACAATTTTTGGGTTTTGGCAAAATTTCTATAACACAAAATAGTCCAATATGTTTGAAATTTGTGTTAAAGTTTTTAACACAAGTTTATTTTTCAATGCAAAATGATAATACTATTTTTGTAAATTTTAGAGGTTTTATGGAATTTTTATTGAATAATAAATAACATGTTTTTGCTGACCAGAACAACCTCTGCCAGGCTAGGTCGGTCGACCTCTACGGTCGACCGCACCAAGTAGCCGGTCGACCGTATCAGTCGATCGACGTGCACGGATACGTGCACGCTGGATGCCTCTTGGTCCGGTCGACCGCACGGTCGACCGACTGAAAGCAGGTTGCTCTCTGTTTTCTACGGTCGACCGCCAGGTCGACTGGTAGCTGCCAACGGTCAAAAATTGACCATTGGACGGTCGACCAGACGGTCGACCGGTAGTTCATTTTTGGCAGGATTTGCTGCCAACGGCTATAATTTTCTGGGGGCTATGAATACCCCATTGGAAAGAGGTTTTCTCGAAGATTTTTTTGTGCGAATTTTTCCTGACTCTCTAGTGTTTTCACAGCAATCAAAAGAAGTTTTTGGGATTTAAATTGAACAATCTATTTGGTGTTTTTGCTAGGGTTTGGAAAATCAAAGAAAAGGGTTTTTGGGAAAAGTGTTTGATTAAACTTCTTCATCTTGGTTTCTAGTTTTTCCCAAGGATTTTCTTTGAGATTTTGATTTCCATTCCTTTGGTTTTCTCCACACTTGAGCTACATCAACTATATCATTCTATAGGATCCTTGTGTGGGAAAGAAATTGTTTGTGGTTGTTTGTTGACCACCAAGTTATAAACCCTATCTTTGCTTGGCTTTGTGCCTTTCCCTCATTGTGTTGAGGAGGTTGTGCATTTGGGTTGTATCCCTCAAGTGGTGAGGTGATCCTTGTGTAAGTTTTGTGCTAATCCCTCAAGTTGTGAGGTGATTGTTTGTTGGCTTGGAGTTGTGCCTCAAGGAGGAGGTTATGTTTGTAAGGAGAGGAGTTGAGTACTCCTTGTAATTGTGATTGCCCCAAATCCTCGGTGGAGGTTCCCTTTGTGGGAGTCCTTTGTAGACAAGCTAGTGGACTTGAAATCCTTCTGTGTGAAGGCGGGGATGTAGAGCTGGGTGCTCGAACGTCGAAACACATCTTATTGTTTGCGCTTGATCCCTTGGCTCTTACTCTATCTCTCTCTCTCTCTTTACTTTGTGCCTTGCATCAATTCATATTGTTCATTCATATTTATTTGCTTGGCTTGTTTGAGTGTACATCTCTTGTTAATTGCAATTAGTTTTTAAATTCTGCATTAAGTTCATTAGATTAGCATTATCACCTATTCACCCCCCTCTAGGTGATTTCAATTGGTATCAGAGCCTACGCTCCTGATATTTAGGTTTAACCACCTAGGAGTGAGATCTTGGTTTGTTAATCTTCATTTGCATTCTTATTTGCACACATTTAGTTGCACTCATGGATAGCCCTCCTATGTTTGATTTTTCTAGACATGATATTTGGATGGCCAAGATGAGTAGTCATTTAAAAAGCCTAGGCCATCTAGTTTATCAAGCCACTACTCAAGAATCCTACCCTAATGCTAGCAGGCATAAAAAGGCAAATGCATTAGCACTTAAGACACTTAGAGCATCTCTTAATGAAGATCTTTTACATGTGTTTGATCATTATGATTCGGCTTTTGCAGTTTGGAGCATATTAACTTCTCCCGAGCTACCAAGGATTATCAACAAGTTGAGGAGATCTAGGAGAGACAAGTCCGACGAGCATTGCCTCATGGTCCAAGGGAAAGACTCCCTTGAGGTACAATCAGATTCTCAACTAGATGATAGCTCTAGCTCCTATTGCCATGGTTGTTTTGAAGTTCAAACATTGAATATGGAACTTGCTCAAAAGCTTGAAATTTTTTTAGAAAAACATGATTTATTGAAAAAGAATAATCTTGAACTAAAAGAAGAAATGAAGGATTTATGTTCAAGTTTTGAATCGGTTTTGCAAGAGAAGGAAGAGATTACTAGTGAACGTGACTCACTAAGATCTCAACTAGACCTTGCCCTAAAAGAGATTGATGTTTTGAAAAGCAAAAATGATTGTGATGATGTTGTGAAAAACAATGAGGTTTTATCTTCAAAATTGGATTGTGTTTTAAAAGATAACCTTGTTTTGAAAATGAAATTGATTTCTTTACAAAAGAATTGGATTTAGTTTTAAAGAAAAATGAATCTTTGAAAATTGATATTGATTCTCATGTGTACCATGCTAGTGTAGCTTCACCTAGCGCATCCTTTGCATGCTCCACTTTATCTTCTAGTATTGAAAATGACATAAATGTTTTGAAGAAAAGTGTTGATTGTTTGGGCTTCACTTTGAGCCAATGTGCTTTAGATCATACACGTTTGGAAACCTTGGTTCGTAAGAAACAAGTTCCATCTTTGCATGCACACCCTCCACGGCATACACATGCTTCCCACGGTCACCACCATCACACATTATATGCTCATGTGTACATGTGTACACATTGTGGTCGAAAAGGCCATCTTGCTAGATTTTGCTATGATCGTTTACATATTGAAAATTTAGCAAATAATCTTGTTTGGGTTAGAAAAGATACTAACCCCCGTGGACCCAAAAGGAAATGGGTACCAAAGACCACCTCTATGCTTTTTGATGTAGGTGGGAGCTCTCGCATAACGTGAGAGTATTGGTGCCTTGAGGTGGATGCATTCCAAGCTTAAAGAGAACCATTTTTGGATGCATCACTTTCAAGGAGTTTGGTGGAAGAAGACCACCATTGGTTTGGAGAACTAGAGAGGTGCCTTCATCGGTTTTGGTATCATTCTCTAACTCCCATTTTTATTTACATGCTTTTTCATGTTCATCACTTTATAGCATGTCTTGTTTTATAGTTCATTTTGCATATGCCATGTTTATTAGATTAGTGATAATACATGTTTAGTTATTTGAGACACCCATGTTTAAAATGAACTTCTCTTTGTGTTCTCACCTTGTTTAGTAATAACATGTATGCCCTAGTTCTAATACATTTGCATATACATAATGATCATATGGATGTTTATGATTTTTGTTTTGATATTTCATGTTTTTGGTGTTTAGAGTTTATTATGTTAAATGCCATGATTATTAGAGCTATGATATGCATAATAACTCTAATAGCATGAGGATTTACATAATGATCATGTGTATGATTTTCATGTTGATTTATATATCGTTTTATGCTTCATGATTTGAATATATGTTTAGATGTTAGTTTTCATGAAAACTAGGATTTATACTTGTACATAGAATGGGCCACAAGTAAATCTTGTTATGTTTGTGCTTGAATGCCTATTTGTACCCATTAGATTTGCTAGTATAGTCTAGTTTTGATGATTCATGCATTCTAACTTATATTCCTCATTTTGGACATATTTTTATGATCATGTGTTTTAACTTCATGTATATGTCTATCTTGTCCAAACTATTGATTATACATATACATCCTTTGAGCCACGTGCCTTCATGCATATACTTTTGTGGACTCATTATGTTTAGGATATGTATGTATACTTTAGTTTGTACATGACATACATATGCCTTGAAGTTTAAATCGTTTTGATGAGTTTCATGTTTTTAGGTAATTTCAATTGGCAATGAAAATTTAGTTTCTCATACTTTCATGTTTTTAAGGGACTTAATATGAGCTTAATTGAATATTTTCATGATTGTGTGTTTCACATCACACTTGTACACTCACTTTATAATGTTTCTCATGATTGTATTTTCATGAGTATGATATGGGCTTTATGGACTTTGAGTGTTTAGTGATCATGTGATTTACATATGTTTCATGAAAAACAATTTTGTTTTATTCCTTACTTGAAGGATTTCGTACTAGTTTAAAAGCTTTTTCATTTAACTAGTTCGTATTCTTCCCTATGGTAGAGATTTTCAAACATACTATATTTTCAAACCTATTTTTTGAAAACCCTACCTTCTAAGGGCGGTTGGTTGGGAGACCATGCCTATGTATGCTCTATATTGAAAGAATCCAATGATACATGTGCATGTGTTGGGAGGATCGGAATATGATGTATGCACTTGATCATTATTGTTGTTTCAATTGGTATCATTGAAATTCTTTCAATTGGTATCAATTTTGACCTTTCTTGTATACTCATATATGTTTGTATGTATGTATGCTTTCACTTCAAATAGTATCAATTTCGATTGGTATCTAATCTTTCATACATATATATGTTTTATTTGTGTTCAAAAATATCACAAATTTTAGTTTTTGTTTACTCAAGCTTAGCATAACCAACACCTTGAGTTTCAACTTTGTTTCAATTGATTAGTTTTCAATTGGTATCTATATACAAGCTTTGTCATAGTTTTAGTTGGTATTTCATAAAGGGGGAGAAAATCTTTTATTTTATCTTTCAATTGGTATTTATATTTTCACTCCCTTACTTTATGATAGAAAATATTGAATTTCAATTTGGTATCATTTGCTTTTAAAAGAATAATAATTTCAATTGGTTAGTTTTCAATTGCTTTTATAAAAAGGATATGTTTCATTGTATATCAAGATTGTTTATTTACAATTGGTATGATATTTGTCAATTGGTATCAAGATTTATGTTTATGAATTCAAAATTTATAATGTTTAATTTCAATTGATATCAATATGCATTTCATTGACATATTTTTAATTGGTATCATATTTGATTTGACCCCTTATAGACATTTTTTTTTTGTTTTAGACAAAAAGGGGGAGAACATTATTTTTATTGTTTTTGACCCTTTTGTTGGTTCTTTGTTTCGAACAAAAAGGGTGAGAAAAATTTATTGTTTTGTTTTTGCTTTTACCCCTTTATTGATGATTGACAAAAAGGGGGAGAAAGATTTCGAGTTTTATATGCATACTTATGTTTTTGCATATATTAAGTTTAATTGGTATCTAGAGCATGTCTTGAAAATTTCATTGGTATCTAGAGCCTTTTATTGTTTATGCATATCTATGCATGTTTCATGTTTCATTGCATATTTATGTTTATTTTTGTTATGCATGAGTTAAGGGGGAGCTTCTTTGAAGCTTAACTTTAATCCATGCATATATAACTCCATGAGTTTTGTCATCATCAAAAGGGGAGATTGTTGGCCCAAAGGCCTTCCACTCTAGTTTTGATGATGATTAACTCATGTAGTTATGTGTACTAATAATCTTGTGATTTTAGTTTCAGATCATTAATCAAGATATTAGTAGGTGATTAGCTTCAACAAGATGGTTTGGAAGCATTCACATGGTGATTCAAGAGCCCGAGCATAAAGATCATATATAGCACTCATTGGAGTCAAGCTCGATGAATCACGGAGTTTTGGATCGAGTCGGCTTGGAGACGGCGCTCTACAAGAAGACATCGGTACATAGTTTAGTTTTGTGTTTAGATCCATTTGTGTAAAATTAGAATAGTATGATATGCTCAAGTTCACAAAACACACACGTTTCATGTTTTGGTTTTCGGTTTTTGGTTTAAACCGATCTTGGTTTGCATGAATAGATATTATATCAAAACAAGTTTACATGGTTTAATGTATATTAGATTTGTTCTATATACATGCATGCTTCAACTATTTAAACAAACTTAGTTTGATAGTCTATTTCATGGGTTTTATGTTTTGGTATTTCTAACAAAACATATTTTTGGAATTACAGTAAAAAACATGGATATATTTATATATATTTCATGTATATTGGATTTCTATCCATATGCATCATGCCTAAATGTTGTTCAATATCATGTTTTTGTATTTGGATGAGTTTTGGACAAAATGTATTTTCTATTCAAAAATCCATGTTTTAGAAAATACAATTTTTGGTTTTTGACAAAATTTCTATTACACAAAAATAGTCCAATATGTTTGGAATTTGTGTTAAAGTTTTTAACACAAGTTTATTTTTCAATGCAAAATGATAATACTATTTTTTTAAATTTTAGAGGTTTTATGGGAATTTTTATTGAATAATAAATAACATGTTTTTGCTGACCAGAACAGCCTCTGCCAGGCTAGGTCGGTCGACCTTTACGGTCGACCGCACCAAGTAGCCGGTCGACCGTATCAGTTGACCGACGTGCACGGATACGTGCACGCTGGCTGCCTCTTGGTCCGGTCGACCACACGGTCGACCGACTCAAAGCAGGTTGCTCTCTGTTTTCTACGGTCGACCGCCCGGTCGACCGGTAGCTGCCGACGGTCAAAAATTGACCGTTGGACGGTCGCCCGGACGGTCGACCGGTAGTTCATTTTTGGCAGGATTTGCTGCCAACGGCTATAATTTCTGGGGGCTATAAATACCCCATTGGAAAGAGGTTTTCTCAAAGATTTTTTGTGCGAATTTTTCCTGACTCTCTAGTGTTTTCACAGCAATCAAAAGAAGTTTTTGGGGTTTAAATTGAACAATCTATTTGGTGTTTTTGCTAGGGTTTGGAAAATCAAAGAAAAGAATTTTTGGGAAAAGTGTTTGATTAAACTTCTTCATCTTGGTTT
This sequence comes from Agave tequilana, assembly GCA_038442645.1. NCBI lineage: Eukaryota > Viridiplantae > Streptophyta > Magnoliopsida > Asparagales > Asparagaceae > Agave > Agave tequilana. Next base: position 66,604 of record JAVJIF010006572.1, read on the forward strand.
CTAGTTTTTCCCAAGGATTTTCTTTGAGATTTTGATTTTCATTCCTTTGGTTTTCTCCACACTTGAGCTTCATCAACTATATCATTCTATAGAATCCTTGTGTGGGAAAGAAATTGTTTGTGGTTGTTTGTTAGACCACCAAGTGTAAACCCTATCTTTGCTTGGCTTTGTGCCTTTCCCTCATTGTGTTGAGGAGGTTGTGCATTTGGGTTGTATCCCTCAAGTGGTGAGGTGATCCTTGTGTAAGCTTTGTGCTAATCCCTCAAGTTGTGAGGTGATTATTTGTTGGCTTGGAGTTGTGCCTCAAGGAGGAGGTTGTGTTTGTAAGGAGAGGAGTTGGGTACTCCTTGTAATTGTGATTGCCCCAAATCCTCGGTGGAGGTTCCCTTTGTGGGAGTCCTTTGTGGACAAGCTAGTGGACTTGAAATCCTTCTGTGTGAAGGCGGGGATGTAGAGCTGGGTGCTCGAACCTCGAAACACATCTTGTTGTTTGCGCTTGATCCCTTGGCTCTTACTCTATCTCTCTCTCTCTTTACTTTGTGCCTTGCATCAATTCATATTGTTCATTCATATTTATTTGCTTGGCTTGTTTGAGTGTACATCTCTTGTTAATTGCAATTAGTTTTTAAATTCCGCTTTAAGTTCATTAGATTAGCATTATCACCTATTCACCCCCCCTCTTGGTGATTTCACTTTAGATGTGGCGCCGTTAAGGGTGATGGTTTGTTTTCTTGGTGCCATCGACGCTATGGAAGAGGCTTTTTGAGAAAGGTTTTGTGATTTTTGAGATTGAGAGTTTGAGTGTGGGGACTCATATCTCAATGAAAAACACAAGTTTGTGGTGGTAATTTTCTGTAACAAGTAATTGGACAGTCGATCCTCAGCACAAGCGAGAGATGAAGTGGAGTAGTGCGCGAACATAACACAAAAGAGGGACAAGAGATTTTATGTGAAAACCCTTAACCGAAAAAAACTATAGGGAGGAGGAAAAGCTTCACTATAATTCTCAAGTTACAAGGATTATAGGAATCTAGAAGATGAGTGTGGATTCCATTCAAGATCAGAATTGGGCTTCTTTAATGTCAGGGTTGAATCGTCCGTCTGTCCCCCAGAATCTTTTTCTATGTTGGAGGTGGAGGTCTACTTATAGTTGACTGAGCTATTGATATGGAGGGAGATGGGTACATGCGTGATTTTCGTAACTGCACGATTTGTACATATAGATTTGTTGTAACGATCGCGATCAGTGGTGCTAGTTTGTTGGGATTACATTCAGAGAAATCTGCTGTCGTCCATAACTGGCTTCGCTGAGTGGTGTTACACGTTATGAATGTGGAGGATTATAAGCTGGCGTAATTGTCGGCGGAAATCGAGGGTGAACTGTTACTGGAGCTGCCTAGATTGAAGCGGAGGAAACTTTGCAATGTAGAGAATCTGGAAGAGCTCGGGAATAGCATAGACTTCAGAGCAGAACTCTGATGTGCCTCAGAAAGTTGGAAAGCGAAGGACACGTGTCGCCATCTTGGGCGGAGTCAGATTTTGACCACTACACCAACACAATGTATAAGATGGAGTGTATGCTGTGCTTCCCTATTGACAAAGTGTAAAATTTTAGTATTTTTTGGTTCTTTCATATGTGAAACAACCCAATGAATTTATTTTATATGAGCACACTTGAATCTAGAGAACACACATGTTAATAATTGAATTTGCAGCACAGATAGACACTCATGAAGCAGTTATCTGCAGAATAACAAAAGGAAGTTCACGAGGAATGCTAGTTTTAGACTTTGATTGTCATGAAAAGTGCCTCTTGAATTTCTGCTCCTTATGTAAAGCCTGTGCTATATAGTCTGATTGCTGATATGATATGTCCAGTATTTCTTACCTTTTGCAGGAATTGGACAAGATACTACTACACACGCGGCCACCGGAACCGAAGTTCCCACTTCGTAGAACAAGTTCGGCCTCCTTTTAATGCGTCCATAATAAATATTGTAGATTTGACTGAGTTTTCTTTCTTCATTGTCATTTTCATCTTTGTAATGGCAGCTCTGCTGAATTAAGCACAAACCTCAGGGTACCTGTGGAAGGCCCTGACTGTTATAAGCTTCTGCTGAGGCTTTGCTTCAATGTATATTTTCTAGGAGTTAACAGGGACATTCAGAGTTCAGCAATGTTCTAAATATAACATAACTCTTCATCTTCTTTCCTAATTGGTTGCTAATTTGCCTGTTCACAATTGTTGGATGGCTAGGTTATATTTTATCCTAGAGGCTGTAGTTTTGTCTAACTAACTGCTTTGTGTTCCTAATAGTTTTTCATTAAATTCTGAGTAAAATTGTTTCATTTTTGGTTCATCAGTATGTCCAACAGAGGGGGAGCAGAGCTGCTACTGTATCAGCACATATTTATTGCATTGTGAACTGTTGTTTACATTGTACTGTACATCTGAAATTATTTGGTAGACAAGTGTTCATCTTGGAGTTCCAGCAGAGCCTGCCAAAGCTGAAGCTGACTAAAACGGAGTATTGGGCAAAAGTTTGCAGAGGCTGCAATTAGTGCAGTGCTTATGATGGCATAAATTGAATATTTATACCAAATGTTTGTATTGTCGTGAAACCTATAGGAGGAAGTGTGAGATTCAAATTTGCTTGCATTAGGCTGCTTTCTGTTAAAATGCAAAAAACTGTGATGAACTTTCCTCCACTTGCGAAAACTAATGTGTTTTCAAAAATACATAAAACTACCAGGAAATTTCTCCTGACTTTTTAGCGAACTGTCTCCTGTTAATGTGACATGAATTTAATAGTGTGCATATCATGTGATCATTTTATGATCAGTATACTCTTAATTCTGAAACAGAAAAGTTATTTTTCTGAAAAAATTGAGTTGTTGGTATGAACTTTAACTGGAGGGCATTTTGGTCTTTTTAACTCACTTGTTAACCACGCTTGATTGATTTTAGAAACTGGCCAAGTTAATGGTAGTTTTATGTGAAAGTTCATTGAAGTTTTTTGAAAATGAAGGAATGTTCATGGTAGTTTTTTTTTGTATTTTAGCAGACTGCATTCAAATTAGGGGATTACAAAAAAAACTATAGGACCTGTACATGATATACTGATGTTGCTTTTCTTTTTTTTTTTCTTTTTCTTTTATAACTACTTTCACTCTCCACATTGGCCTAATGGTTGTACTGGGGCATTGTTGATATTCTTTGAGAAGTTAATCATCTACTTCCTATTAGCAGTGGAGAAGATTTGAATCCTTGGACGAGGGCTTCATAATTCTTCTTGGAAACGACGAGGCAGATTTGTATTCCCTAGGATATGGAGACTATATTTAGAAAGATCTAAAGATAATTCATTGATGTGCTTTGGGTTTTGCAAGGCACGCTTTGAAGCTAATTCAGTAATGCTGGCTTTGCATACATTCAGTGCCTCATTTTGTCCTCCACGCTTGACTATATCCCTAAATGGAGTACCCATGTAACTCATCGCTGTACATCGCACCATTGCTCAGCCTCTCAGAGCCAACCACAGAGATTATCGCCACTTACAACGTTCAAAGCCCATGAGCTTACTGCAGAGATTATCGCCACTTGCGCATGTCACCCTCTTCGCGCTTGACTCTGACCTTAATACTGGACCACCACCCCTGCTGTCTGTCTCCACCTACATCTTACGGTTAAACGTCCAATTAATACTCTACATGTCATTTGTCATTCTCGCCTCTGTATAACTCTCCTTTGGATACTCTCGTAACATCATCTTGGATCAAGCACTGGTAACCTCCCAAATCTGAAAGTCTCTTGAGAAATCACATCTTCCTCGGTTTTCGCACATGTTTCACTCCAGTTACGTTACAAAGGATCCAACTCGAACAATCCTGCTCTCAGCACCATGCCATCCTGCCCCCACCCCGTATGCCTGATAACTGTCAAACTGAGCTATGATTAGTAATCTAAACCCAAGCTGACCCCCACTCGTGAGATGTTATTTCCAGGCTTCCAGCATAACATCTCCATCCTCCACCAACATTGCATCCGATAATGTGGCATCATTCTCCTCCTTTTTCTTCTAACTGTCCTTTCCTCTCTTAGTAATCTCTCTTCATACGGTCCTCATTCTTGCAATACTAACATACAAGCGACTAGCGATCCCTGAAATTGAAATTGGAATGCCACCTCCTTCTGCATTTCAACAATAATGCGAGTCTTCGAGCTTCGCATTCCAACGCCAAAGTAAGGTCCGCGTCCAATGCTTGACCCATGTTTTTACTATAACAGGCAACAATCAACTGAGTCAATTATACCCACATTCTGGGAAATACCTCCCCATTATGGAGAGGTTTAAGGGGTCAGTTACATCCCAAAAATCTCTGTAAATAGTTGTAGCATGGCTGGGAACAAGAGGGCAACAAGAGATAATACAAAAGCACATAGAGTGTTGGAAGAGAAAAGAGAAGACTCTTTACAACTTGTTGAGTTCAAGTTTCTACTTTCAATCTCTTTGAGATTTCAGCCATTGCTTAAGGTTCATACCTTACCAATAAGCTATCAACGAGAGTAAGAAGACAAAGCTTCAAATTTGGTTTATTAACAGAAAACAAGAATCACTCTCCACCGCTACACGAAGAACCTGACACTAAATAAAGGGATGAGCAACCATCTTTCCCTGTTATATAATCAGATTTTAATCTGTTGTAATCTTTTTTGCAAGTAATTAAAGTTTTTACACGCTCAATTTTTGACCAACAGAAGATGGTGACTCTTCTGGGGAACATTTTCTGTACCGATGTGAAGGTCGTAGCGCAAGCCAACCTGAAGCTAATCTGATCGATCGAATCGCTCGTTGTCGAATTCAACCAAGAGAAGTTCGAACAACTTCTCTTCTTGGGCTCCGTTAGCCCGTAATCCATGCGGAAGTACCACAAAGTCTCAAGCGAGACTCGCTTTCTAACCTCATCAAAGACTTCTCAAGGAAAAGCTTCTTTGAAAGTTAATCGTACATTTTTCAACAAGGCAAATGATTCAACCGCTCTTGAGGTTTACGCAACCTCCCTTGGAGCCAACACGACTTGGGATGAAGTCTCTCAGGAGACTCGCAAGACCAATGTTATAGCTCAAGGCCAACACAACGACGAAGATCAATCTCGCCATCAAACTCCTCTCAAAAGGCTCAACCAACTTGAGTTAACCGCCTTCGCAGTTAAAAGACCTCTACTCCAAGTGATCGAGACGCAATTTTTATGGCTTACTTTGACACTGACCAAACTCAGATTGCAGGGGATTCACAACAACTCCTGCAAGCCAAATTGATTGTTGATCGTCGACGAAGATGTCTAGCTCGCCGTCAGCAAACAGAAGCTGAAAACAGTGCTTTCTGCAAAAAATGCGATACTCGTGTTCAGCTCCGCGATTCTACTTAAAAACGCTCAAACACAACAATCGTTGAGAAATGAATTGCGCGTCTCTGCGCCAAAATGCGAGACTTGCGTTCAGCCTCATGCTGCGCCAGAACGCGAGACCCACGTTTCACTCCATCGCATTTCACTACCAAAATGCAAGAGTTGCGTTCAGCCACAAGTGGCCAAGTTTAAATCTGAACAAAGAAGCCCTCACCTTCATGGGTTCGAGGCTAATTCCTTGACACCCCTTTTGGCTAATCTGAGGGATTACATGACAAGAAAGATGAGTGTTCATCAATTTACTCCTCAGTGCCACTGCGAGCGTCCTATCTTGGCGGTACTCTCTGATTGTCATTGCGACTTTCAGATAACTAAGCCATCAGTTTTTAGCCAATTATCAAAGGTTTCAAACTTAAACTTAGCCAAGAGGTGACAGTCTTGTAAGAAGAAGTCATTTTCTGATGCTGAGTACCCAGAGCTAACTTCAAACAATGGTGGGTCTAAGCACCACACCAAGCAATTTGAATGGGAAGCAACTAGCTTTCAGTTCTAAAGAGTCCGATGCTGAACATTCCTCGGGCTTGAAAGAAATATTGATTGAGCCTCAAGGAGTCTACAGACACACTTAGATTTGAATCGGAGCAATTGCCCCAATCGACTACAATTTACTGGCCAAAGGGATCGAGGCAAATGATGAGCATTCTGTTATTGCGGAATCTCATTTGCCGAAATCGTACACAAAAAGGAAGGCCTTCGCCTATGTGATCAGCACTCTAAAAGATCTGGTCAGAAGATTTGAAGAGCATGCTCGAATGCAGCAGGTGCAACAAGAGATGCTTCAAGTCCAATAGGAGTCTATCAATGACCTCAAGAAGATGATAGTTCTTTTTCTTGAGAAGTCGAAGAAGATATCAAATAATCGAAAAATTGACGCTTCTTCCAGCAAGGGCAATGGTAAGGTAAGGGTAAAGAGAAGAAGGGTGAAAACTCTACTTCTAAAATACTGACAATGGAAATAATTTCGGATATAAAAATCCTAAATTTTTATGTGAAGAAAAAGAGAATTATGAAGATGAAGATAATCATGCCAAGAGAATAAACAAGCTCCAAAAAATTCCTGGAAGCCATCGCAAATCGAAGCGATCTTCAGGAAGTTAGGGTAATCAGACCCTACCCGGTTGAGTGGGACACTGCTCCTTACCCCCCCGGGTTCAAGGCACCAACCTTATAAGCCTTCGACGGCAAAGGCTCGCCGAACCAACATATATACTACTTCAAATTCTAAACTGAGAATGTAGTGTCAACCAATGCTATCATGGCTCATTTATTCATTGGCACCCTCAAGTGGCCTTTGAATGATTCATGTAGCTCCATGCTGGCTCTATCAAGAAATGGGCCAACTTGGAGAAGTTATTTCTGGCTCGTTCTTTGAAGATGATACAAAGATATTTGTGCCGACTCTCCTCACCATAAAGCAGAAGAAAGGAGAGCCAATCAAGACATTTGTGGAGAGATTTCAGGGCATGGCTCTCCGATATTCAAGCAGCATGACCTAGTCTACATTGGTAAAAACTTGCCGCCACAACTTGCAAACCGCGCTCCTAACTCAAATATGAGTAGCTGAATGTCGCACTTAGAAGCAACTTGTCTTACAAGGCAAACAGGCAGAGGATATTGTCGCGAGAGTCAAGGCTGAAACAAAAGAGAGTAAGCCTAAACCGGAGAAGTCAACGTGGCATACCACAAAGCAATCCTTTCAATCAAAAAAGAAATAATACTTTGGTAACAAAGACTACATCTTTTGCCAAACCCAACCACCAAGAGGGGTTAACACTTCAAGCCAAGCGCGCACCAACAAGCAGTACTCTTTCAAGGATAAGCACGTCATCTTCTTATTTAAGTTGTTTTTTCCATTGAAAATTGATTTGAGAAAACTTATAAAAAGAGTGGAGGAGCGAAATTATAAGTATTTGAAGAGAAATTACTGGTAGATCTCCTTTAAGATTTCTGAAAAAGTATGCCAGTAGGAATCTGATCAGCGTGCGATCACTTTGTCCCTTTAATAATGCAATTGATTAGGCGGTCACACTGTATCCTAATAGGATTTTCTTCTCACTTGGTTCTGAAAATTGAGTATTTGGAAGCAGGAGAACAAGAGAACACTCTCTTTAAGAATCTCTTCTCTAATCTTTAGCCAACTCTTCATTTTTTCTTCTGACCCTTCCTTGGCTCAGCGAGGGACTATTTATAGCCAAAAATGGGGTGTAACCGTCCCCTTGAATTCAGCAAGACTGAATCAGTCTTTAGCTTCACGTGAGGCTACAAATGACCTAGCGGTGAAGCTATTTGCGAGCTTCTAGCGAAGCTAGTGAGTTCGTGCGAACTCCCCCTCGCCATCATGGCTTAATTGTCTCCACTTAATGTGGGACGAAGTGGGCGGATGTAACTGCCCACTTAAAGTGGCGTTAATCCCACTAAATTAGTGGGGTTCACTCTTTAATCCTCGTGGGAAATGGTCAATTGATGTCCTGGTAAAGCTGGCTGGGAAGCTAAATGAGATGCTCTCTTTTTAGGGCGAAGTTACCTTTGTAACCTCATGCGAAGTTAAGACTTATCTCATAACTTCAGGAGAAGTTACCTTCAAAGCCTCGTGCGAAGCTAAGAATCAGCCCATAGCGACACTAAACCATTTCTTTCTTCTAGTGAAGCTAGGGACGAAGCTTCTAGTGCAAATCTATTGGATCAGTTTCTAGCTGGGCTAAATGTGAAGCTCCATGCGAAGTAAATTGGAAGCTTCGTGTGAAGCTTACGGCTTCGGCCTTTTAGCGACCCTCGATTAGACTTGTCTTTATAGACTCGCTTTGGCTTCTCTTCAAAGGCAATTTTGGCCTATTGTCTGTTTTACTGGATCAATAGAGCCTAAGTTGCTACCTTATCCCTGGTCCTCAGCTTGTCTACAAGTTACCTTTTGTAAATGTCGATAAGTCAGACATCGTTCAGACCGGTTAAAGAGAAATCTTAGTGTTATCTTTTTAGAGTGCCAACAAAACCTCCATCAAAGTTTTCGTAAATCTGCAATGGAATGGTTCAGATTTTAAAATACTTTGAACTGCTTTGGTTGATGATCAATGGCATGTGTATGTGAACTTCACCTTAATGTTGAGTTCTACTTCGCCTTTAGCCCCGCTTTCGGGCTAGAATAGGTTCGCCCAGGAGTTACAATAAATTTGCTTCTGTGTAGCTTTGCGCTTCTAGGTAGCTTCGCCTAAGCAACTTTGCTTCCAAACAGAGTTGGACTATCGATGCTCTGTCAGCGCAAGCCCACCGGTCATTGTGACGGAACGACGTTTCATTCCTCGAGGCTAACCGCCCTCGTGAGTTACGAGAGGGATTGCTCCCTCTTCCAAGGTTTGAGTAATTTCACCCGCATTTATGAGGGAGATTATTTCCTTTTTTTCCGAAGTTCGATTAACTTCGTATATATTTACGAGGGGGATTATTCCCTTTCTCGAGGCTAAGCATTTAAATGCTTTAACTGCACCCGCACTTCTAGGCTTGAAGTGGTAGTGGTGTGGTCAGGCCATGAGGCCTATAAATAGGACTCTTGTAGTCTTTCTCATAGAAACATACTTTTCTTTTTCTGAAGAGTTTGTTCATGACATCTCCTCTTTGCCCAAGCAATGAGACTAAGGTCCCTGAAGTAGTGGGGACGGACGCTCACTCTGGTCGTCACCGGGCCAAGAGCTAGTGAATCTCAGTCATCCAGAGACTTTACCAATAAACTAGTGACTTTAGGGAGTTTATCTCCCTTAATTTTTTAGCTTTACCAACTATTTCAGGGATTGAATTACCTTGGTCTCTGCACTTGGCGGATTTTTGGAGGAGAGGTTCAACCCTTTTTAAGCTTCCTGGTGAAGCTAATACTCAGCCTATTCAGGCGAAGAATTTTTCTAGCAGAAGCTCTTTCTTTGGCCTTTTTATTTAGGGAGGCTAACCCTGTCATATAGGTGAGGGTGAGGCCTTACCTTTTCTAGATCAGTTCAGCTTCGCCATACAGGCGAGGTTAGGACTTGGCCTTTTCAAAGTTAAGCCAGTCTTGCCAATAGGCGGGGTTAATATTTTGCCCTCTCTGGGCCAGTCTATCCTTGCCATATAGGCGAGGCTATCCTTTGCCTGTTGCGGGCATCAATGTCTTTCAGGCTCTCGAGCATTTTGCCTTTGTATAATCCGACGTTTAGCCTCAGGGCATAGCGAGGCTAGATCTGGATCAGCTCTGCTCAGGGCGCAAAACTCTGATTTAGCTTCTTCCTTTTTGCTTAATGCTAAATCATTTCTTTTTTTTTTTGCAATGCACTGTGCTCCTAATATTTTTGACCTGATGAAGGAGGATAAAAGTATGCAGCTTCATTTTCAAGTCCGGGCTTTGATCATAAGCAGTAGGAACATACTAGAGCTGCTGATGCCAACTCTAGGAGGAGGCACGCGGTCGTTTATCCGCGATGATCCACTTAATCGCGGATTTGTATTGTGTCATTTTCACCAATATCTCACCTTTGCTAGGTCACTGCACAAGATATGGGGAAGGGATGTCACCAGTAAGATCTCGGATCCTTCCTTTGCCAATTTTGAAAGGAAGATCCAGCTTTCTGGTGGCAAAATCTGCCATCAAGCGAAAAGTTATGTCCCCGTGAAGGAGGAAAGCCTTCGTGTCCAGTTGGTCTGGTAGATTTGGAACGACTTCAAGAACCACTATCATCCTGAAAGTAGATAGAACAATTTATATGTGATCGGAACGGAACCAGCACTTTAAAATGTGTGCTTTGTGAAATCAGTGAAAGCTTATGTGTGCTAATATCCCCTTGATACTTTCGTTATAGCATTGGCTCAACGGGTCGAATCCACAGGGACGGGAGGCGATAGAAGCATTAACAGTTTTTATTCACGTCAGTTGTTAACAAGTTCTTCTTTGTTAAAAGAATGAGAAAAAGAGAATAAAAGAAAAGAAATCTAGAAGTAATAGTTGGAGAAGGCGATGAAAGTGGCGATATGAAAACAAAAGAGAAGTGGTTTGGAAAATAAAATAGAAAAGAAGATGAAACAAAGATGAACTAAGAAGGTAGTGAAAACATTGATGTGAAAATGATAAAAGGTTTTTGAAAATTGTTTTTAAACCAAGATAAAAAGAATGATGAAAACTATGAAAGAAAACTCATGGCTACTAACTACTAATTGCTTCACTAACCATGCTAACCTCTTAGTGATAGTTGCCTTACATGGATCCTTGGCCATCACTAATCCTTAGCTTCAAGAGACGATACAAAGTATGGCCCATAAGATTGTTCATCGACATTTGATTGGTCACTAATATTGCACATTTATTATCATATTCTCCTACTTATTATAGAATAAACTTTGCATTTTCCTAATTAAATGTTTAATTTATTTGCAGGCCCATTCCTAAAGGAGAGTGAAGAGAAATGAGCCCAAAAGCCCATCAAATTCTAAATTAAATCAGAATTAATTCGAACTCAGTAAATCAGGGCAGATCAGGTCGGTTCAGATCGGTTGAAAATCAGTTGGAACAAATCCCTACAAATCAATCGCTTGAAGCCAAGGATCAACGGCCATTTCGTCGAAATCCGGGAATTAAACTGCAAATCCAGCTGAAGATAAAGATAAATCGAGAAGCCGGGGAGCGCCACCAACAGGGTGTGGCCAGGTAAAAAAAACGCGGCCAAAGTCGCGTTTTTGCGGCTTTGTTGGTGAGTTAGGGGGAGCGTTTGCTCCCCCTATCTTCATACGCTCATGTAGGTTGGGTTTTGCCTATAAAACTGGGATTTTCAGAGCCAAAAAGGGACGACCATGCAGAGATAGATTCTAGGCCAGTTTTCACTCTTTTTAGTGTAGGTTATTAGTTTTCTTTTTATGTAATTTTTAGTTTTCATTTATGTAACTCAGAGGAGATCAGACTTTCATAGGAGAACGAGAATGAAGCTTGTGCTGAGAGTGACACCGGTATAAATTGCTCTTCTTTTCTCTTATTGTTATGAAATCGAATCTATATTTACCTTTTTATGTACTTTGTTTTAGTGTTCTTCTTCTTTTTCGTTTCTACTTCACTCATTCTTGTACCAATTGCTATCCAAGTGAGTCTTATAGCATCGAAAGAGCCTTGCCTTTGCGAGTGCCACCGATAGCTCATGACGATGGATTTGAGTCTCTCTATATCATTTCATGCTTGTTTTGTCTTGATGATGTAATGTGAAAGAGACAATAATCAACTCTTATGGGCTATGCGCTGATTGCCTCCACTTCAAGGTAACATCGTCGCCAAAAATTCAAGGTAAGCTTTTGGTCAAAAGGAGGTAAGTAATTATTTTTAGTTTTTCTTTCTTGTAACTTTTAGTTTAGATCACCAACACCACATCTTCCAAATCTTTTTCACTCTTTTTCAATTTATTTGTACATAGTCATTTTCTGATTTTCTCCACCTTCTCATTCTACCACTTTCTTCCTCACTTCACTTTAACCTAATTTTTTTTTCTTTTAAAGAACTAAAGAAGAACTTTAACCAAACTTTGTATCTTAAAAGAAGACTTACTAAAAAGCGTCCATCGCTAGTCCCTCCTTATGGATCACGACCCGCATAATCACTTGTTGTTGCGGTAGAATTGAGCACTTGCACTCTTTATGTTAAAGTTCTGAAATACTGTATTTGTGTGCAGGTTCAAACTCAATCAAATTTTGGCGACATTCAAACAACACATCCATACCACATAATAAGTTACAAGCTACTATTAAATCATCAAAACCGATTAGAGGTGAGCATGAAATAAAAGACATTGCAAGTTAGCAAGTTAGTGGGTTAGGTGTTAGAAATGTTAGAATGTTAGAATCCATCATCATGAGCCATCAATGGCTCTTGCAAGAGTAAGGCATTATAGAGGCTACTAAATTCATGTGGATTATCAAGTAAGACGTTAGATGGTTAGTGGTTAGTAGTTAGAATGCCATGAGAAGAAAAAATTAGCCAAGCATCATGTAGAAGATTACAATGGAGAAAAAAGGAGACACATTTACATAGATTGTCACCATCTATTACATCAATCTCTCTCTTTCTCTCTCTGAATCTCTCTGCCCTAATATATAATCTAAAAAGAAATGAAAATACAAAAGAAAAGAAAAAGAATACCTACATTATCTTACACTAAAAGATAGAAAACCTAGCCTAATTCTCAATCTGCTTGCGTTTCGGGCCTCTACAGGGCTATTTATAGGCAAAATAGGTTTCTAAAAGACGAGACGGGCCCACGCATCGAAAATTGATGCGTGGGCCCACCACATTGTTGCGTTTTCGTGGCAATACCAGGGACCTAGGTCCCTAGTTTTTGGCGAGAGATTCCCGTCGCTTTTAGGACCTTCTTGGTATACTTGGTTTGGGCTATATTCGTCCGGATCTTCGTCTGACGTGCGCAAAAGTCTAGGTTCAATGCATCTTCTAAAAATTCTGTTGCTTGGCCTCCAAGAAATGCGGATTTAATTACCCGAAAATGGGTTTAATTAAGCTCTTATTACCCTTTTGCCCTCCTTTTCTTGATTATCTGTAACCAAAACACAGTTATACCGACATTTTATTCATAAATCAGCAGGAAAATGCGATATAATAATGCAGAACTGTAGACTAATCACACCCCCACACTTATCTTTTTGCTCGTCCTGAGCAAAACAAGAAAAGAAAAATTATACTACAAATATTATTACACCACTTTCGCAGGTGATGCGATTGCACTAAGCATGTGCAACAAGCGGTTAAACCTCTAGGTTTCCACTAGAGGAGGAGTTTTGTCTCCTGAGGGTTTTCAGCGGATTGCACCCACAAAATCTACAAAGAAAGAAGACAAATATTAGTATTTTGAAAACACATTTTGAAAGAAAGACAAGTTTTTGAAATATTTTTGCAAAAATATAAGTGATCTAAGATCATAAGTCCACCAAATATTATTCTTCCTTAAACTTAGTCTACATGCAAGATCTTGTCTTCAATTAAGATAAGAATTCAAAATTAGATTGAATATTTTATCCTTCATAAAACCTAGATAATATATGATTGAAGTTGGACCTCTTCAAAAATACAGAATTTCAGAACTAAGAATGAAAAGTGCAAATTACTCAATTCTACCGTAATAGCAAGTGGCTATGCGGGTCGTGATCCACAAGGAGGGACTAGCGATGAAAGTTTTTTAGTAAGTCTTCTTTTAAGATACAAAGTTTGGTTAAAGTTCTTCTTTAGTTCTTTAAAAGAAAAAGGAAAAATTGAGTTAAAGTTGAGTTAGAAAGAAAGTGGTAGATTAAGAAGATGGAGAAAAACAGAAAATAGACATATACAAAGAAATCGAAATGAGTGATGAAAGAGTTGGGTGTTGTTGGTGTTGGTGATCTAAACTAAAGAAATAAAAGAAAAGAAAGAAAAACTAAAATCTAAAAAACATACTTACTTCTTCGGCGCCTGTTTACCTTTCACCCGTATCGACGATGTACCTTTCTTTAAAGGCGAGCGAAGCATGGCAGATGAGATCTTTCCCATTCCTGATTTACACTATGAAATGAAGGGGCGAGCTATACTACCATAGAAATGGATGTCCATCACCATAATCCATCAACGACACTTGCAAGGAGAAGGCAATTTTGAGGCTATCGGTTTCATTTGGATCCACAAACACAAAAGAGGGAGCGAACAAAAACAAGAGTAGAAAAGAAAAGGAAACCTCGATTCGATTCAAATAACAATGGAAGAAAAGATCACTTACAGTAGTGTCACCTTCAGTACAAACTTGCTCTCATTCCTCCATGAAAGTATCCTCTCCTCTCAGTTACATAAATGAAACAAAAATTACATGAAAGAAAATAAAAACCTAAGTTATAAACTACAAATTAGCCTAAGTTCAATTCTCTGCTTCGTCCACTCTCTTGCCTTCGAGATTGTAGGTATTTATAGAAGAAATACAGAGGTAGAGGAGTATGAAGATAGAGAAAGCTGGCTTTTCTGAATTTGAATTCTCCCCTTATCTCCAAACTTGATTTGAGGTGGATATTCAGTTCTGATCTGCAGTTTGTTGGCGTGTTGATTGCTGAATATCACTTATTAAATGATAGAATTAGAAATAATGATCAACAAAAGAGTTGTAGCTCTGTAAGTCTGATTTTGGATCATCTTGAATCATCAGATTTGAGATTCGGTAGCGAAAGTTATGATTCAAATACTAAATTGTATCCAATTAGAATCTGAATCAAACTTGCTTCATCTCATCCGTTGATCTTCTCTCTATCCATTTATCTCTCTGTATTTGATATTATCCTCAGTTGATCTTTAGCTAACCAAAATGAATTTATAGAAATCTAAATTTTATCGGTTTCCATTTGGTGTTATCTTTTTGATTTGCTCTGATCTTCAGCTGAACATTTGCCCCAATCCTTAATTTGTTGTAACTAGATCTGGGATCATCCTCAGCTAACCAAATAGATCCAGTTAAATCTGATTTTAGCTGGTATTTATTTGGTTTAATCCTCTTTCTCATCATTATTATCTTCTGCAAAATAAATATTTAAGGCAAGAAAATTAGCAGATTTATTACACCATAAATGTAGAAGTGTAATAAAAATAATGCAAAAAGTGTTTACGATCACACCCCCAGACCTATCTTTTGCTCGTCTTCGAGCAAAACATCAAAACTAAGTCAAAGTTATTAGACCACTTTCGCAGGTCGCGCGATTGCACTGAGCTTGTGCAACAAGCCGTTAAACCTCTAGGTTTCCCCTAGAGGACGAGTTTTGTCTCGTAAGGGTTTTCAGTAGATTACACCAACAAAATCCGTAAAGAAAGAGAAAAATGTTAGTATTTTAAAAACACATTTTGAAATAAAAATATTTGA
Source organism: Agave tequilana (assembly GCA_038442645.1). Lineage (NCBI taxonomy): Eukaryota > Viridiplantae > Streptophyta > Magnoliopsida > Asparagales > Asparagaceae > Agave > Agave tequilana. The sequence goes on from JAVJIF010006572.1 coordinate 81,942, forward strand.
AATATTATTGTAAGTTTTAAGTAATCTATAAGTTATAGGAAAACTGAATTTTTTATTTCTAAACTTAGTCTCTATTAAAAATTTGTTATCAATCAAAGTAAGGAGTCAAATTGTACTTCTCATCTAGTCTATTACTTTACCCTAAGTCATATGCACCTTGTGACCGTGAAATTTCGACTAAGGGTTTTTTTAACTCTAACTCTTATGCCTTATTTATATTTATTTTTGGTGGTATTTATTCTTTAATTCCATTAGGCTTTCTAATCTGCCCATGTAACGAGCCTTTAGTCAGTGACACCCAAACCGGACAGTTTTAGGGCACCAGGTGAGAAAACACCCCTAAGGACTTAAAAACTCGAGCAGACAAGGCCACGAAACTAAGGTTTTTATTTATAAAATGTACCCCTTTTAGGCGTTAATATTTATGCTTCATGAGGCATAGATACCCGGCTTAATCAGAGGATTTATATATATATATATATATATATATATATATATATATATATATTTTAAACTTATCTAATTATCTTTTACATAAATACAAAGGCTTGCTTAGGCTAAAGCACCTAGCTAATCAATAATTAGATTTGTTCATCTTTCATAGATATATATTTTTCTTTTTTTTCTTTTTTTTAATAAGGCATAAGAATCTTTGTTTTTGAACCCTAAGTGTGTAAGTGTATGAAGTGTGCATATTTCATTGAGGTAAAGATCAAGACTAAATTATTTTGACAAATTATATTCCTAAAAATCAAACAAATAATCTTATTTTGACCAAGTTTAAGAAATCCTAATTTTGATTTTCCTATTCCTTAAAATTGACTTGATTTCTTACAAAAAATATGTCAAAATATTGTTTCTATTTTCAAAAAGTTTTTAAAAATTAAAAAAAAATATTTTTAAATAAAAAGAAAAACCTAAGTTATGTTAGAACCTCCCCCACACCTATCTCATGCATTGTCCTCAATGTATGAATTAATGCATAGATGCATGAAAAAGAAGACAGGGAAGGAAAATACTACCTTAAGGTGGTGGTTCCGGTGGTGGTCTGATTGGGTCAAGCGTTGCTACCCAATCAAGATAATGTGGTAGTTCACGGAACCTACCTTTATTGACCTCTTTTCTATTTACATATTTACAGTCCCCAGTATGAATAGGATCATGAAAGATCCTATCGTGAAACTTACTTCCTTTACATGACCAGTCCTGGAAAATCATCACAGAGTCATCATGGTCTATACCTATGTCCAACAAAAGAATGTGACTCGGTGGAATGGTTGACTTGGACTCAAGACTGATAGGTTCAGGAACCAATACAAACTCGGGAAAATGGACTTGGGGTTCGAGAGTTAGTTTTGGTTCAAGCGTTGTGTCCAAGTCCAAGAATTGATATTCATATTCTTTTCCCATCAATAGAATGTGACTATCCAAAATTGGTGATTCAATTTCAAAATCTATGTGTACGGGAATAAATGTTGGCTTAGAAAATTGGTCCAAATTGGGTAAGAATACCGGAGTCAACATAGATTCGAAGGTGGAAATTGAATCACAAAATTGGGGATCGGGTTCACATTCATGATCAAGTTCAATATCATTAAAATGAAAACTTGCCAATTCGTTAATGGGTTGATATTGGTCAAGTTCAGGCTTTGTAGTGAAATTGAATCTTGGTCAAAGTCTTCAAGATACCATGATTCTTGATTTTCATCAATATGTCTAGAAGTGTTAGGAATAGTCAAAGATTGAATAGGGAGAGTTTCCTTATTCCTACGCATGTTCTCCAATCTACTAATTCTTGCTTCTAGTATATCGAGTGGATCATTTTGACATTGAATCATGGTTTTCATACTCTTTTCTAAGTTGGCATGTTCTCCTTGAAAAGCAGAGTAAGGATCTGCGACTTGAAAATTGTTACGGGATTTTGAGTCTTCTAAAATTTGAATTCGTCGCTCAAGCTCATCTAAGGCTTCCATCCTCTTTTCCCAGTCAATTGATTCTTCTAATGGTTGTTCGGGAGAAGGAGTATATGAAGCTGGATGTTGGTAGGGTAGTTGACAATATGACTCGGGGGAGTTGCATCCCCATTGACTCTGTGAAGAGTAGTGATGATTATTCCAGTCTTGTTCATAGTATTGGGACTGGGGCATGTAATGATTCGGATAAGACCAATCTGGCACACTAGGTTGGTTAAAGTTATGATATGCCGGGTGGTAATATCCGAAAAAGAGGTTTGGGTGTAATATGGATTATATTAAAATTGGAAAAATTATTGTTATAAGCCATATCACACAATAAATATTAAACACAAACAAAGAAAAACAAACAAAAAAGAAAAAAAATTTCTAACCTAAGTTAGGGTAAACCTATGACCTAGACGACTCCTAACTGGTTAGACTGTCCACGGGAGGTATAATGCAGACTTTGACCATAAGCTAATCAGCCAGGTCAGGGCAAGATTGGTGGGAGGTTATCCGTCAAAGACGTTCCTTAATTAAGTAACCACCAACCTTCGAGCTTTCGGCCCTTAATCCCCTTTCTACACACTGATTTGGCAGGAGTCAAATTCTAACACCTTTCCCCCTTAGGATAATCTCCTAATTGAGTCCGAGATGTCCCTAGGGCCAACGTCTACTCATTTTTAGTTAGGCTTGGGTTAGTGAGTGAGGAGATTGTTTGTGGCCTAAGGGAGCGTAATCACTTCCCCACCTTATCTTGTTTATAGGACAAGCCCTTAGATCAATTTAGTGCAGTGTACAAGAAAAGCAACACTTAAGCAATGTAAACAATCCAAAAGTGTTCTTATACTAGATGCTATGCACACGTACCTTTGCTCCAGCACTCTTCAACAGTAAATAGAAAATGTAATGAAATAGACACGTGCCTAAATGCAAAGTCTAAATCATTTTAGCATTTACAATCATCATTTTACTGTTGAGGTTAGAAAGTAAATACAGTGAATCAAACAAGAAAATAAATGCTACAGATATTTAATCTACGCAATTCAGCTAACCTGCAGAAAATATAAGTTAGTAGTTTACTCAGTTTGCCACAGGACTGTAGCAAATCTTAGGGCTTCTTGGCTCTGCTTTCTTGAGCAGAGTCCAAGGCCACTTTTGTGTCCACTACAGCAAGAATTCCTTGTTGTTAAATCTGTACAAAAAAAATAAAGAAGAAAGTTAACCAAAAATGTAAACTTTAAAGAGACTTACTTACCGTCCCTCCCCGGCAACGGCGCCAAAATTTGATTGAAGTTGGACCTCTTCAAAAATACAGAATTTCAGAACTAAGAATGAAAAGTGCAAGTTACTCAATTCTACCGCAATAGCAAGTGGCTATGCGGGTCGTGATCCATAAGGAGGGACTAACGATGAAAGCTTTTTAGTAAGTCTTCTTTTAAGATACAAAGTTTGGTTAAAGTTCTTCTTTAGTTCTTTAAAAGAAAAAGGAAAAATTGAGTTAAAGTTGAGTTAGAAAGAAAGTGGTAGATTAAGAAGATGGAGAAAAATAGAAAATAGACATATACAAAGAAATGAAATGAGTGTTGAAAGAGTTGGGTGTTGTTGGAGTTGGTGATCTAAACTAAAGAAATAAAAGAAAAGAAAGAAAAACTAAAATCTAAAAAACATACTTACCTCTTCGGCGCCTGTTTACCTTTCACCCGTATCAACGATGTACATTTCTTTGAAGGCGAGCGAAGCATGGCAGATGAGATCTTCCCCATTCCCAATTTACACTATGAAATGAAGGGGCGAGCTATACTACCATAGAAATGGATGTCCATCAACATAAGCCATCAACGACACTTGCAAGGAGAAGGCAACTTCGAGGCTATCGGTTTCTTTTGGATCCACAAACACAAAAGAGGAAGGGAACAAAAACAAGAGTAGAAAAGAAAAGGAAATCTCGATTCGATTCAAATAACAATGGAAGAAAAGATCATTTACACTGGTGTCACATTCAGTACAAGCTTGCTCTCATTCCTCCATGAAAATATCCTCTCCTCTCAGTTACATAAATAAAAAAAAATTACATGAAAGAAAATAAAAACCTAAGTTATAAACTATAAATTAGCCTAAGTTCAATTTTTTGCTTCGTCCTCTCTCTTGCGTTTGAGATTGCAGGTATTTATAGAAGAAATACTGTAACCCCCTGATCCCTGATGTACGTATCACCGTATCAGTACGCGATACGACGTATAATGTTGACTTGACCTCCTTGGTAGTCCGATTGAGCTGATTTCAGTTTCAAATATTATTTTCTAATATTTTAAATTTTTCAGGATTTTTTGGAATTTTTCTGGATTATTTTGGAAAATCTCCGTAGTGGTGTAGACTGACACCGATAATCAGCTCTTCGATTTTTATTTCACAAACGGAGTCAAATTTTAAGAATTGGCTTTCACCATGTGTCTTAAAATCGTCTTCTCTGTGTTAGGGTATTTTTGGAGATTTTTCTGAATTTATGAAAAATCGGGCCAAACCGTGGCCCAATACCGGTGACATATTCCAGGATTTTTAATTGGCAAACCAGATTGAATTTCTACAAACCATTTTCATATTACGTCTCAGGATAATATTTTCTATTTTCTGTAATTTTTGGGTATCGTTCGGAGCTAGTCAAAATTTGACCCTATTAAAATAATATTTAAATTACTTTTTCTAATTCTTTTCTATTTCCTTTCTTCTTTCTTTTTCTCCACCCTTCTCCAAACTTCCCACTGCCTAACCCAACCAACTCTCTCTCTCTCGTTTACATACTACCTCCCTCTCTCTCTTTCAAAACAATTTCCTCTCTCTCTCTCTCTTCCCTAACTCTCTCTCTCTAATTTCTCTCTCTCTCCTCTCCTCTTCTCTCTCTTTCCCCCACACTCTCTCCCTCTCTCTGTGTAGCCCCCAGGGGAGAGGCCCGAATCGTCGCCAGCGGCCAGGCCAACGGCCGCCGCCGGCCGCGACCCGTAGGTCGCGCCCCAAGCCTGGCCGGCGCCACCGCCACCCATCCTTTTCTTCTTCCCCTTTTTCTTCTTCTTCTTCTTCTTCATGTTTTTCTTCTCTTTGTCTCTTTCTTTTTCTCTCTCTCCCCTCAACCTCTCTCTCCTGGCATGACATACGGCCGCACCGCCGACGGCCGGGATCGCCGCCGGCGGGCCTCCCTCGCCACCGGCCAGCACCCGCTGGCCGGCCTAGCCGCGGCAGAGCGCAGCGGCAGCAGTAGCTGCTATCGCTACTGCTGTTGTTCCCTTTGTTGGGTTTGGGTTAGAACCCAAACCCGTTAACCCTATTGGGATAACTTGAAACCCAATAACCCAGTACCCATTCATTTAAGTAATGGGTTTGGATAGTAGATCCAAACCCGACCCGCGAGCGACCCAAACCCGCATCCGAAACCCATTAAAGGTAAAATTGTAGAAAACCCCCTGTTACTTTTTATTATTTGCATTTAAGATATTTTTATTACATATTTAACCCTTTTTGTTATGATCTAGTCTTCAGGCGATATCGGGAGCATCCGGACTACGATTTGGACGATTCTAGATCCGTTGCGATCGTGGGAAAGAGAGCTACCTTCCCATGGCTAGTTTGTGAGTGTTTTTCTTTTATAAATTATACTTATTTAGAGGTCCTAAATTGATTGATTGCGTTCAGGGATAAATCTTGATTATAGATATTATCGTAGTTAATTAAATTGGTTGATTGCCTTATCACATAAATCGTGCTTACTGGTTAATTACTGTAAAGACTATAAATACCAGTTAATAAACTGTAGTTCTTTAAATATAATCAATATCATAATAACATGGTGACCGTCATTACAAATAGGGATATCTGATACTCGATTAGGTATGATCACCGGCACCTGCCTCACACTAGACACCGTTACTACAAGTACCCAAACTTGTTACCTAAACATTCTAGCACATTGCATATTGTAATTTCTATATACCCATTACACTCGATATTGCTATCACACATGACACGATATATTGTCATTCACTGATATACGGATACATCAACACTGCTATTGCATGTTATGGAATTACTGTTACACGGATACCCTGTACACTATTAGTAGGACACAAATACATCAATTCATTGGATACCATTATTTCATATATTGATATCATCGTTACATGGATGCTCGATACACAGTTATCTCATGTCACACGTCACTTTACATATGCTCACCGCACGAGTGTACATGCATGTATTGTTTCTATCTTCTCATTATATGGATTCCTGTGCATATTACATGTATTATTATTCCATGTTATCCCCGTATTCCTGTTATATGATTGTTTCCCGTTACTGATATTGATATTCCCGTTACTGGACATGAGAGCTATTGATATGCAATATGTGGAATCCCACATCTATTGTTCCTGTTTCCCGTTATATTGTTATATGCTATCAACAGAGCTCAGGTCCTGTTCTCATGTTACGTGTATCATGCACTGTAGTTGTTCTTGTTACACTGTGTACTTTCAATATCAGATCATAAAGATAACTTGGGGATGGGGGAGACTTGACGGTTGATTAGATCATATCGGGTGGATGTCATGGATCCATATTGTTTGTCCCACTGCAGGGGACGGGGTAGTGCTGGCTACCATATGTTACTCATGAGCTTCCGTTTCCCGTTATATTTTAGCTCATTGAGATTCCCGTTACATGTTACAGCCCTAGCGGCCTGGCCCTGGTCTCAGCAGCCAGGGATCTGGTAAGGCCGTTGTCCCGGGTATGCACGGGATACACCCACCCGATAAGAGCTCCTCGACCATGGGTTCCCAATTAACATAATAAAACAGTATGCACAATAGTGATATCGAGAACACTTGTTATTTGGTCACTCTCTCGTTTGGATAATGATACCCGTAGGCCATGTCCGGATGGGTTCGACTGGAGTGCGGGCTCCAGTATGAACTGCCAGTGGTATGGGATACTGGAAGAGATTGATTAAAATACCAGGTGGTACTGATTGCTACTATTGTCTAAATGACATGACTTGCCTGATACATGTATTTTATTGTCTAGTTGTACTTGTTACTTTACCTGATCATTTCGCCGCTATCATGTTACATGTATACTTTGTTACTTTACTTGTTTCATGCTACACTTTCTGTGGTGGCATACGACTCATGTATATGTATACTCTGCATTGCATATAATCTGTTTTCTGTATACCTTGCAGACATCATTACTGTCTATGCACAACACCGTATTATGGTTATATTGCATATGCCCATCTGCATGTTCACTTCTATCACGTCACCACTAGCATGTTCATTTCTATTACGTCACCACTAGACAACATTAACTGGACACGACTATAGACATGACCCGATGATAACCGGCTAGGTAGTGATGGTATTAAAAGATGACATGTTTATATATTTCTACTGCTTATTATATGTTTATTATATGATATCACTAGTATTGTGCTTGTATTACATAGTATATATTACTGCCCCTTCATTTTATCACTCATTAGGTCACTTTCTGACGACCCTGGGTTTGCGTGCCCAGGTTAGAGATCCGAGTCACCGTATTATCAGATAGTGCCTTGGAGTTACATAGGAGATTCCTCATCGAGACTATTCATAGGTATCTTTACGATTTATTGTTATTATCTTATTTATCCCTATTGTTCTATCTGTTATAATCACTAACCTCTTTCTACAGGTATTCTTGTACTTATTTCCTGCTGGAACCCTAGTGTATATGGAGATTATATCCTGTACTGAGGCTTAACGTACGCGTGAGGGTGTTTTCACCTCGTGTATGTATGTCACCATAACGTCCCCGTATCTTTGGGAACGGGGCGTTACATAGTGGTATCAGAGCCTAGGTTCATACCTGGCGTGGGTAACCACCTGGGTCAATACTCGGGCTCATACAACAGTACAATCAGATTCAGATTCAACCTTATTTGTATGTGAATTTGGGATTCCAGCGACGAGTACAAGAATACCATGTCATTGACACTTCATTCTTTGACTCTTTTGTATTCCTTACTTACAGTTATCAACTAGACTATCCGATTTCCTTCTTGCTTTCGTTTCATCTTCTTGCTTCCAATCCGTTAGTGTTAGTTCACTACAATACTTTTCCATCCCGAGTTCCTTAGAGATATCAGAGTGCGCAGTGGAAGTGTCGTGGACCCGTAACATTTCGTCTTGGGGTTGGAAATCTTGTTCTCACACCTGATTTGAAATTTTGAGGATGAATTTTTTTGTAAGGTGGGGAGAAATGTAACCCCCTGATCCCTGGTGTACGTATCACCGTATCAGTACGCGATACGACGTATAATGTTGACTTGACCTCCTTGGTAGTCCGATTGAACTGATTTCAGTTTCAAATATTATTTTCTAATATTTTAGATTTTTCAGGATTTTCTGAATTTTTCTGGATTATTTTGGAAAATCTCCGTAGTCGGTGTCGACCGACACCGATAATCAGCTCTCCGATTTTTATTTCACAAACGGAGTCAAATTTTGAGAATCAGCTTTCATCATGTGTCTTAGAATCGTCTTCTCTGCGTTAGGATATTTTTGAGAATTTTTCTGAATTTATGAAAAATCGGGCCAAACCGGTGTTGCCTAGTACCGGCGACATATTCCAGGATTTTTAATTTGCAAATCAGATTGAATTTCTGCAAACTGTTTTCATATTACGTCTCAGGATAATATTTCCTATTTTCTGTAATTTTTGGGCATCGTTCGGAGCTAGTCAAAATTTGACCCTATTAAAATAATATTTAAATGACTTTTTCTAATTCTTTTCTATTTCTTTTCTCCACCCTTCTCCAAACTTCCCACCGCCTAACCCAACCGACCCTCTCTCTCTCGTTTACATACTACCTCCCTCTCTCTCTTCAAAACAATTTCCTCTCTCTCTCTTCTCTAACTCTCTCTCTCTAATTTCTCTCTCTCCTCCTCTCTCTTCTCTCTCTCTCTCTTCTCTCTCTTTCCCCCACACTCTCTCCCTCTCTCTGTGTAGCCCCCAGGAGAGAGGCCCGAATCGTCGCCAGCGGCCAGGCCACCGGCCGCCGCCGCCGGCTGCGAACCCCAGGCCGCGCCCCAGCCCGGCCGGCGCCACCGCCACCCCTCCTTTTCTTCTTCCCCTTCTTCTTCTTCTTCATGTTTTTCTTCTCTCTCTCTCTCTCTTCTTTTCTCTCTCTCTCCTCATCCTCTCTCTCCCGGCCTGACATACGGCCGCACCGCCGGCGGCCGGGATTGCCGCCGGCGGGTCTCCCTCGCCGCCGGCTAGCACCCGCTGGCCGGCCTAGCCGCGGCAGCAGTAGCTGCTGTCGCGCTGCTGTTGTTCCCTTTGTTGGGTTTGGGTAGAACCCAAACCCGTTAACCCTATTGGGATAACTTGAAACCCAATAACCCAGTACCCATTTCATTTAAGTAATGGGTTTGGATAGTGGATCCAAACCCGACCCGCGAGCGACCGAAACCCGCATCCAAAACCCATTAAAGGTAAAATTACAGAAAACCCCCTGTTACTTTTTATTATTTGCATTAAGATATTTTTATTACATATTTAACCCTTTTTGTTATGATCTAGTCTTCGGGCGATATCGGGAGCATTCGGACTCCGATTTGGACGATTCTGGATCCGTTGCGATCGTGGGAAAGAGAGCTACCTTCCCATGGCTAGTTTGTGAGTGTTTTTCTTTTATAAATTATACTTATTTAGAGGTACTAAATTGATTGATTGCGTTCAGGGATAAATCTTGATTATAGATATTATCGTAGTTAATTAAATTGGTTGATTACCTTATCACATAAATTGTGCTTACTGGTTAATTACTGTAAAGACTGTAAATATCGGTTAATAAACTGTAGTTCTTTAAATATAATCAATATCATAATAACATGGTGACGGTCATTACAAATAGGGATATCTGATACTCGATTAGGTATGATCACCGGCACCTGCCTCACACTAGACACCATTACTACAAGTACCCGAACTTGTTACCCGAACATTCTAGCACATTGGATATTGTAATTTCTATATACCCATTACACTCGATATTGCTATCACACATGACACGATATATTGTCATTCACTGATATACGGATACATCAACACTGCTATTGCATGTTATGGAATTACTGTTACACGGATACCCTGTACACTATTAGTAGGACACGAATACACCAATTCATTGGATACCATTATTTCATATATTTATATCATCGTTACATGGATGCTCGATACACAGTTATCTCATGTCACACGTCATTGTTACATATGCTCACCGCACAAGTGTACATGCATGTATTGTTTCTATCTTCTCGTTATATGGATTCCCGTGCATATTACATGTATGATTGTTCCATGTTATCCCCATATTCCTGTTATATGATTGTTTCCCGTTACTGATATTGATATTCCCGTTACTGGACGTGAGAGCTATTGATATGCAATATGTGGAATCCCACATCTATTGTTCCCGTTTCCCGTTATATTGTTATATGCTATCAACAGAGCTCAGGTCCTGTTCTCATGTTACGTGTATCATGCACAGTAGTTGTTCTTGTTAGACTGTGTACTTTCTATATCAGATCATAAAGATAACTTGGGGATGGGGGAGACTTGACGGTTGATTAGATCATATCGGGTGGATGTCATGGATCCATATTGTTTGTCCCAGTGCAGGGGACGGGGTAGTGCTGGCTACCATATGTTACTCATGAGCTCCCGTTTCCCGTTATGTTTTAGCTCATTGAGATTCCCGTTACATGTTACAGCCCTAGAGGGCTGGCCCTGGTCTCAGCAGCCAGGGATCTGGTAAGGCCGTTGTCCCGGGTATGCACGGGATACACCCACCCGATAAGAGCTCCTCGACCATGGGTTTCCAATTAACATAATAAAACAGTATGCACAATAGTGATATCGGGAACACTTGTTATTTGGTCACTCTCTTGTTTGGATAATTGTACCCGTAGGCCATGTCCGGATGGGTTCGACTGGAGTGCGGGCTCCAGTATGAATTGCCAGTGGTATGGGACACTGGAAGAGATTGATTAAAATACCAGGTGGTACTGATTGTTACTATTGTCTAAATGACATGACTTGCCTGATACATGTATTCTATTATCTAGTTGTACTTGTTACTTTACCTGATCATTTAGCCGCTATCATATTACATGTATACTTTGTTACTTTACTTGTTTATGCTACACTTTCTGTGGTGGCATACGACTCATGTATATGTCTACTCTGCATTGTATATAATATGTTTTCTGTATACCTTGCAGACATCATTACTGTCTATGCACAACACCGTATTATGGTTATATTGCATATGCCCATCTGCATGTTCACTTCTATCACGTCACCACTAGCATGTTCATTTCTATTACGTCACCACTAGACAACATTAACTGGACACGACTACAGACATGACTCGATGATAACCGGTTAGGTAGTGATGGTATTAAAAGATGACATGTTTATATATTTCTACTGCTTATTATATGTTTATTATATGGTATCACTAGTATCGTGCTTGTATTACTATAGTATATATTACTGCCTCCTTCATTTTACCACTCACTAGGTCGCTTTCTGATGACCCTGGGTTTGCGTGCCAAGGTTAGAGATCCGAGTCACCGTATTATCAGATAGTGCCTTGGAGTTACATAGGAGATTTCTCATCGAGACTATTCATAGGTATCTTTACGATTTATTGCTGTTATCTTATTTATCCCTGTTGTTCTATCTGTTATGATCACTAACCTCTTTCTACTGTATTCTTGTACTTATTTCCTGCTGGAACCCTTGTGTATATGGAGATTATGTCCTGCACTGAGGCTTAACGTACGCGTGAGGGTGTTTTCACCTCGCCTATGTACGTCGCCATAACGTCCCCGTATCTTTGGGAACGGGGCGTTACAAATACAGAGGTTAGAGGAGTATGAAGATAGGGAAAGCTGGCTTTTTTGAATTTGAATCCTCCCCTTATCTTCAAACTTGATTTGAGGTGGATATTTAGTTCTGATCTGCAGTTTATTGGCGTGTTGATTTCTGAATATCACTTATCAAATGAAAGAATTAGAAATAATGATAAACAAAAGAGTTGTAGCTCTATAAGTCTGCTTTCTGGATCATCTTGAATCATCAGATTTGAGATTCGGTAGCAAAAGTTATGATTCAAATACTAAAATGTATCCAGTCAGAATCTGAATCAAACTTTCTTCATCTCATCAGTTGATCTTCTCTCTATCCATTTATCTCTCTGTATTTGATATTATCCTCAGTTGATCTTTAGATAACCAAAATGGATTTATAGAAATCTGAATTTTGTCGGTTTCTATTTGGTGTTATCTTTTTGATTTGCTCTGATCTTCAGCTGAACATTTGCCCCAATCCTTGATTTGTTCTAACTAGATCTGGGATCATCCCAGTTAAATCTGATTTTAACTGGTATTTATTTGGTTTAATCCTCTTTCTCTTCATTATTATCTTCTGCAAAATAAATATTTAAGACAAGAAAATTAGCAGATTTATTACACCATAAATGTAGAAGTGTAATAAAAAGAATGCAAAATATGTTTACGATCACACCCCCAGACCTATCTTTTGCTCGTCTTCGAGCAAAATATCAAAACTAAATCAAAGGTTATTAGACCACTTCGCAGGTCACGCGATTGCACTGAGCTTGTGCAACAAGCCGTTAAACCTCTAGGTTTCCCTAGAGGACGAGTTTTGTCTCGTGAGGGTTTTCAGTGGATTACACCCACAAAATCCGTAAAGAAAGAGAAAAATGTTAGTATTTTGAAAATAAATTTTGAAAGAAAAATATTTGAAATATTATTGTAAGTTTTAAGTAATCTATAAGTTATAGGAAAACCGAATTTTTCATTCCTAAACTTAGTCTCTATTCAAAAATTTGTTATCAATCAAAGTAAGGAGTCAAATTGTACTTCTCATCTAGTCTATTACTTTACCCTAAGTCATATGCACCTTGTGACCGCGAAATTTTGACTAAGGGTTTTTTAACTCTAACTCTTATGCCTTATTTATATTTATTTTTGGTGGTATTTATTCTTTAATTCCATTAGGCATTCTAATCTGCCCATGTAACGAGCCTTTAGTCAGTGACACCCAAACCGGACAGTTTTAGGGCACCAGGTGAGAAAACACCCGTAAGGACTTAAAAACTCGAGCAGACAAGGTCACGAAACCAAGGTTTTTATTTATAAAATGTACCCCTTTTAGGCGTGAATATTTATGCTTCATGAGGCATATACCCAGCTTAATTAGAGGATATATATATATATATTTTAAACTTATCTAATTATCTTTTGCATAAATACCAAGGCTTGCTTAGGCCAAAGCACCTAGCTAATCAATAATTAGATTTGTTCATCTTTCATAGATATATTTTTTTTCTTTTTTTTAATAAGGCATAAGAATCTTTATTTTTGAATCCTAAGTGTGTAAGTGTATGAAGTGTGCATATTTCATTAAGGTAAAGATCAAGACTAAATTACTTTGACAAATTATATTACTAAAAATCAAACAAATAACCTTATTTTGACTAAGTTTAAGAAATCCTAATTTTGATTTTATTATTCCTTAAAATTGACTTAATTTCTTACAAAAAATATGTCAAAATATTGTTTCTATTTTCAAAAAGTTTTTAAAATTAAAAAAATATTTTTTTAAATAAAAAAAAAAACCTAAGTTATGTTAGAACCCTCCCCCACACCTATCTCATGCATTGTCCTCAATGTATGAATTAATGCATAGATGCATGAAAAAGATGAGAGGGAAGGAAAATACTACCTTAAGGTGGTGGTTCCGGTGGTGGTCTGATTGGGTCAAGCATTGCTACCCAATCAAGATAATGTGGTAGTTCACGGAACTTACCTTTATTGACCTCTTTTCTATTTACATATTTACAGTCCCCAGTATGAATAGGATCATGAAAGATCCTATCGTGAAACTTACTTCCTTTACATGACCAATCCTGGAAAATCATCACAGAGTCATCATGGTTTATACCTATGTCAAACAAAAGAATGTGACTCGGTGGAATGGTTGACTTGGACTCAAGGCTGATAGGTTCAGGAACCAATACAAACTCGGGAAAATTGACTTGGGGTTCGAGAGTTAGTTTTGGTTCAAGCGTTGTGTCCAAGTCCAAGAATTGATATTCACATTCTTTTCCCATCAATGGAATCTGACTATCCAAAATTGGTGATTCAATTTCAAAATCTATGGGTACGGGAATAAATGTTGGCTTAGAAAATTGGTCCAAATTGGGTAAGAATACCAGAGTCAACATAGATTCGAAGGTGGAAATTGAATCACAAAATTGGGGATCGGGTTCACATTCATGATCAAGTTCAATCTCATTAAAATGAAAACTTGTCAATTCGTTAATGGGTTGATATTGGTCAATTTCAAGGCTTTGTAGTGAAATTGAATCTTAGTCAAATTCTTCAAGATACCATGATTCTTGGTTTTCATCAATATGTCTAGAAGTGTTAGGAATAGTCAAAGATTGAATATGGAGAGTTTCCTTATTCCTACGCATGTTCTCCAATCTACTAATTCTTGCTTCTAGCATATCGAGTGGATCATTTTGACATTGAATCATGGTTTCCATACTCATTTCTAAGTTGGCATGTTCTCCTTGAAAAGCAGAGTAAGGATCTGCGACTTGAAAATTGTTACGGGATTTTGAGTCTTCTAAAATTTGAATTCGTCGCTCAAGCTCATCTAAGGCTTCCATCCTCTTTTCCCAGTCAATTGATTCTTCTAATGGTTGTTCGCGAGAAGGAGTATATGAAGCTGGATGTTGGGAGGGTAGTTGACAATATGACTCGGGGGAGTTGTATCCCCATTGACTCTGTGAAGAGTAGTGATGATTATTCCAGTCTTGTTCATAGTATTGGGACTGGGCATGTAATGATTCGGATACGACCAATCTGGCACACTAGGTTGGTTAAAGTTATGATATGCCGAGTTAGTAATATCCGAAAAAGAGGTTTGGGTGTAATGTGGATTATCATTAAAATTGGAAAAATTATTGTTATAAGCCATATCACACAATAAATGTTAAACACAAACAAAGAAAAACAAACAAAAAAGAAAAAAAATTTCTAACCTAAGTTAGAGTAAACCTATGACCTAGACGACTCCTAACTGGTTAGACTGTCCACGGGAGGTATAATGCAGACTTTGACCATAAGCTAATCAGCCAGGTCAGGGCAAGATTGGTGGGAGGTTATCCGTCAAAGACGTTCCTTAATTAAGTAACCACCAACCTTCGGGCTTTCGGCCCTTAATCCCCTTTCTAGACACTGATTTGGCAGGAGTCAAATTCCAACACCTTTTCCCCTTAAGATAATCTCCTAATTGAGTCCGAGATGTCCCTAGGGCCAACGTCTACTCATTTTTATTTAAGCTTGGGTTAGTGAGTGAGGAGATTGTTTGTGGCCTAAGGGAGCGTAATCACTTCCCCACCTTATCTTGTTTATAGGACAATCCCTTAGATCAATTTAGTGCAGTGTACAAGAAAAGCAACACTTAAGCAATGTAAACAATCCAAAAGTGTTTTATACTAGATGCTATGCACACGTACCTTTGCTCCAACACCTTCAACAGTACATAGAAAATGTAATGAAATAGACACATGCCTAAATGCAAAGTCTAAATCATTTTAGCATTTACAATCATCATTTTACTGTTGAGGTTAGAAAGTAAATACAGTGAATCAAACAAGAAAATAAATACTACAGATATTTAATCTGCGCAATTCAGCTAACCTGCAGAAAATACAAGTTAGTAGTTTACTCAGTTTGCTACAGGACTGTAGCAAATCTGAGGGCTTCTTGGCTCTGCTTTCTTGAGCAGAGTCCAAGGCCACTTTTGTGTCCACTGCAGCAAGAATTCCTTGTTGTTAAATCTGTACAAAAAAAACAAAGAAGAAAGTTAACCAAAAATGTAAACTTTAAAGAGACTTACTTACCGTCCCTCCCCGGCAACGGCGCCAAAATTTGATTGAAGTTGGACCTCTTCAAAAATACAGAATTTCAGAACTAAGAATGAAAAGTGCAAGTTACTCAATTCTACCGCAATAGCAAGTGGCTATGCGGGTCGTGATCCACAAGGAGGGACTAACGATGGAAGCTTTTTAGTAAGTCTTCTTTTAAGATACAAAGTTTGGTTAAAGTTCTTCTTTAGTTCTTTAAAAGAAAAAGGAAAAATTGAGTTAAAGTTGAGTTAGAAAGAAAGGGGTAGATTAAGAAGATGGAGAAAAATAAAAATAGACATATACAAAGAAATCGAAATGAGTGATGAAAGAGTTGGGTGTTGTTGGTGTTGGTGATCTAAACTAAAGAAATAAAAGAAAAGAAAGAAAAACTAAAATCTAAAAAACATACTTACCTCTTCGGCGTCTGTTTACCTTTCACCCGTATCGACGATGTACCTTTCTTTGAAGGCGAGCGAAGCATGTCAGATGAGATCTTCCCCATTCACGATTTACACTATGAAATGAAAGGGCGAGCTATACTACCATAGAAATGGATGTCCATCACCATAAGCCATCAACGACACTTGCAAGGAGAAGGCAACTTCGAGGCTATCGGTTTCATTTGGATCCACAAACACAAAAGAGGAAGCGAACAAAAATAAGAGTAGAAAAGAAAAGGAAACCTCGATTCGATTCAAATAACAATGGAAGAAAAGATCACTTACACTGGTGTCACCTTCATACAAACTTGCTCTCATTCCTCCATGAAAGTATCCTCTCCTCTCAGTTACATAAATAAAACAAAAATTAAATGAAAGAAAATAAAAACCTAAATTATAAACTACAAATTAGCCTAAGTTCAATTCTCTGCTTCGTCCTCTCTCTTGCCTTTGAGATTGCTGGTATTTATAGAAGAAATACAGTGGTTAGAGGAGTATGAAGATAGGGAAAGCTGGCTTTTCTGAATTTGAATCCTCTCCTTATCTCTAAACTTGATTTGAGGTGGATATTCAGTTCTGATCTGCAGTTTTTGGCATGTTGATTACTGAATATCACTTATCAAATGACAGAATTAGAAATAATTATCAACAAAAGAGTTGTATCTCTATAAGTCTGCTTTCTGGATCATCTTGAATCATCAGATTTGAGATTCGGTAGCGAAAGTTATAATTCAAATACTAAAATGTATCCAGTCAGAATCTGAATCAAACTTGCTTCATCTCATCCGTTGATCTTCTCTCTATCCATTTATCTCTCTGTATTTGATATTATCCTCAGTTGATCTTTAGCTAACCAAAATGGATTTATAGAAATCTGAATTTTGTCGGTTTCCATTTGGTGTTATCTTTTTGATTTGCTCTGATCTTCAGCTGAACATTTGCCCCAATCCTTGATTTGTTCTAATTAGATCGGGATCATCCTCAGCTAACCAAATAGATCTAGTTAAATCTGATTTTAACTGGTATTTATTTGGTTTAATCCTCTTTCTCTTCATTATTATCTTCTGCAAAATAAATATTTAAGACAAGAAAATTAGCAGATTTATTACACGATAAATGTAGAAGTGTAATGAAAAGAATGCAAAATATGTTTACGATCAATATACACTTTATGATAGTGAAGATTTCTGGGATTTCAACTCTAACCATCAAGCCATTTATATATATATATATTCTTCTTTTTCTTCCCTTAGTTTTCTTAGGCTTTCTAGTTTACCCGGGTAGTGAGCCTTTAACCGATGACTCCCAGACCAGACAGTTTTATGGCATCATATAAGAAAACATCCCTCGAATTTAAGGACTCAAGTAAACTAGGGCACAAAACTAAGGGGGATTATTTATTTCTTTTGACCACCGTTAGGCGTGAATAATCATGTTTCTTGAGGTATAATTATCCAGCTTAATAAGTGATTTTTTTCTTCATATATAATATATATTTTTTTCTTTTTATTTATTTTTACTTTATGGCATTTTAGGTCTTTTTTTCCATCCCAAAAATTATGTTTGTGTAAAGTGCAAACTATCTAAGGCAAAAAATTCAAGAAAAATTATCTCTCTAATCTTTTATACTTAACCTATAATTTTAAATAAGTTCCATTATTTCAACTAGGTTTAATATGTCATAATGTAAGGCTTCCTTAATTTCTAAGATCATCTTAATTTTCTTTAAAATAGATCAAAACTTTGTCTCTTATTTCAAAAACTTTTTAAAGAAAGAAAAATCTTACACAAAAGGGAAGAATTCTAAAAGTATCCTAAAAGAAGTGAAAAATAAAGAAAATCTAAAAAACTCTATGTTAGTAAACCCTCCCCCACACTTATCTCATGCATTGTCCTCAATGCATCGTGAATGTATATATGCATGAAACAAATATAAAGGAAAGAAAAAATTACCTCAAGTTGGTGATTACGGTGGTGGTCTGATTTGTCCACGAAATGCGGCCCAATCCAATTTGCGTGGAGTTCAGAGGAACCCACCAGAGACGTCTATAATACAACCCATTATTATTATGTATATATGAATGATTTTTATTATGAATTTTACCCCATCTAATTTTTAAATTTTTAAAATAATTTATGAGTCAATTTTATCAACACCTTTGTCCCAAAATGGAGTATGAAAAGATGGAATGATTGATTTGGGCTCAGGAAGTACATGAACTAATATCGGCTCAGGGATTTGACTTAAGTCAAGTAAAGGTTTAGGAGTCAAAATTGGTTCAGGAATCGGGTTCAAATCAACAAGTTGAAACTCAAGTACACATTCATTTTCTCACAATGGAATGTGACTTTCTAAGATTGGTGATTCAAGTTCAAGAATGACAGGTATGGGAATCAAAATTGACTCTAAAATGTTACTCAAATTGGGTAACAAAATAGGAGTCAATATTGATTCAAGAATTTAAACTGGATCACAAATTTGAGGATCGAAGTCACATTCCTTATTGAGTTCAATTTCATAAAAATGAGAAATTGCCAATTTGTCAATGGGACTTTCAAAAGTATAAAATTGGTTAAGTTCAATATGATGATCATAAAGGATTGGTGATTCAATTTCACGATGGATTGGTACAGAATCCAATGTTGACTCGAGAAAAAGCCTGAAATTAGGTAAAAACACCTCATTCATTATTGAATCAGGAAGTGAAATTGAATTATCAAGTTGAGATTCAGGATCATATTCATTATCAAGTTAAATTTCAGGAAAAGGATAAGTTGCTAAAATATCAATGGGATTTTCAACATTTAAAGTTTGGACAAATCCAGATGGGTGTGCTGAAATTGAATCTTGGTGTCCAAAATGACAAGAGTCCTAGGTCAGATCAATAAAGTTAGTCATAGATTGATAAGATAGAGTTTTCTCATTCCAATAAATGCTAACCAATTGACTTAATTGTGTTTCCAACCTATTGATAGAATTGGCAGAAGATTTTTTAAATTGTAGCGTGGACTCCTGCAATATTTCTATACTCTTTTCTAGATGTGATGTTTCTTCAAGTGGATGCGCTAAAATGGGAGTGTAGGAATATTGGTTTCCAAAACAACAAGAGTCATGGGTCAAATTGATAGAGTTAGAGATATTTGGATTAGTTAAAGGTTGATAAGAGAGAGTTTCCTCATTCCTATAAATGTTGAACAATTGACTCAATTGTGTTTCCAACCTATCAATAGACTGAGAAGAAGATTTTTGAAAGTGTAACGCGAACTCCTGCAAGATTTCTATACTCTTTTCTAGATGTAATTTTTCTTCAAGTGGATTTCCAGAAAGAGAGTATAAGAATCTTGGTTTTGAAAAGACAGTGAAGACTGTGAGTCCAACATATTTTGAGATTGTAGCTCAGATTCACGAAAGCACTCCATACTTGTTTTCGGGGTAGATGGTTGGTCATGTTGAATAGGTGAAACTGAGGATGAATTATGAAAATATTGTGAAATTAGTGAATTGAGTTTCTTTTGTTGGGACTCAAGCATGGCTTGTATGGCTTCTATATTTTTTTCGAACTCAGATTTTTTCTTCAAAATTAGGAAATGGAGATTGTGAAAATTTTGAAAATTTTGGACAAGGTGGTGGAAAATTTGACTCAGGGGGGTGAATCCCTATTGACTCTGTGATGAGCTGAAATTATTTTTAGAATTATAGGCATAAGATTGGGGGTATGGGTTGTATTGATTCGGATAAGTCTAACCCGGTGTATTTGATTGGTTCATATTGTAAAAGGTCGGGTAGGAATTATCTAAATCAAATCGAGTTGGTGTGAAATATGAATTCATATTAGGATTGAGAAAATTGTTATTTTAGAATTCCATTTCACAAACAATCACAAACAAAAATAAAAAGCAAACAACAAACAAAAAGAAAGAAAATCAACACTAAGCCTATACTAGGTTAATCTAGACCTAGACGACTCCTAACTGGTCGATTTCCGGGGGAGCTTTTGTTGGCCCGAAGGCCCATCACTCTAGTTTTGATGATGATTAATTCATGTAGTTATAGTACTAATGATCTTGTGTTTAATTAGTATCAGATATTTGATCAAGAGATCTTAGTTGGTGTTTAGCTTTAACAAAGAATTTAAAGTCAAAGTTTTGGAGCTAGCACGTGTTGATTCAAGAGCACGCGCATCAAGATTGCATCTAGTACTCAAGAGGAGTCTAGCTCATTGGATCAAGGTTTGGACCAAGTCAAGAAGGAGGAGAAGACCTTCAAGAGAAGATTTCCAAGAAGACTTGCGTCATGTTTGTAAGTATCAAGATTTTATTTTTAGATAAAATGTAAAAGATAGATTAGTTGGTGGATTGCTCAAGTTCATATACACTTACACACAAGATTTATATCTTTTTTCACAAAAGAGTTTTTGTTTTGAAAAATACCGGTTTGGCTTTTAAGCTTCAAATTATACATGTGTTTTATCAAAACTTATTTTAGAGCTTAATGTCAAAAACATAGATATTTCATCATATATGTGTTGTGGATCATATCCATACACACTAAGCTTCAAACGTATTTAGAATATCTTGTTTTTGTATTTGAAAAACTTTTTAAAAAATCGTTTTGGAAAAATACAGGTTTTTGTTTAAGGCAAAATTCCTATATTACAAAAATAGTTCAAAATGTTTGTAATATGTTTTGATTTTTAATCAAACATATCTTTATATCAAAGTATATTAATGAACTTATTTTTGCAGAATTTATGAGAATTTATTGGATTTTGTTGAAGAAAAAAGACCAAGTTTTAAATCCCTAAAAACCTGTTTTCTGGCCTTTTGCCGGTCGACCGTGCGGTCGACCAAGCCAGAGGTCGGTCGACCGGGCGGTCAACCGACGTGCATGGCCTTGTTTGGCTGGAGGGCCGGTCGACCAACCCGGTCGACCGCCAGAGAGCTCTGTTCTCTGGATCTGGCCCTGGTCGACCGGGCAGTCGACCGACAGAGAGCTTCTGCTCTCTGTATCCAGGCCTCAGTTGACCGGCTGGTCGACCGACGGCACAACGGTCAGAAATCTGACCATTGGCTGGTCGACCGGGCGGTCGACCGACAGCAGCGTCAGCTACTGAGTTGGCCTCCAACGGCCATATTTTGGGAGCCTATAAATGGGGCTTCTCTTGGACTATTTTATACAAAGATTTTAAGAGAGTTTTTGGGCTAATTTTTCCTACCTATCTCAGTGGTTTTCTTCACATGTTTTAGAGCCAATATTTCCAAATCAAAAGGAGAGTTTATCTAGAGTTTTTCAAAAGTGATTTCTTAAGTTTTTCACCACCAAATTAATTCTATTTTTCTCACACATACTTGAGCTTTCCATTGCTATATATATATCTTATAGGAGAGTTGTTGTGAGAGTATTTTTAGGTGATCAAAGTATTTAGATTATCAAGTGTTCTATCTTGTATTTGAGGAGGCAGACTTGCGGGTTCGCATTGTTTCGAGTTCTAGTGAGAGCTCGGTATAGAGGAGCAGCCTCAGCAAGCTAGTGTGCTTGCGGTGTGTAGTTCTTGCGGGTACAAGAGAGGGACTAGTGAGTCCAAAGAGTTCTAGTGTGAACTCGTTGTAGGTGTTGTGGCACCGAGTGATCCGGTGGGATCGATTCCAGTGAAAATCCTTCATAGTGTTAAAGGCGGGGACGTAGAGTAAGGGTGCTCGAACCTCGAAATAAATCTCCCGTGTTTGCGATTGCTCTCTCTATCTCTCACTTGTGTTTATATCTTGCATGCTCTTATTGTTCATATTCATTACTTGCTTGATATACTTGTGCTTAAATTGATATATGTTGTTTGCTTACACTTGTATTCAACCAAGAGAGCCATAGCAGTACCTCAACTCTTATCTATAGGAATCTTGAGGAGATAGTCCAGAGCCCTTCACTGGGAATTCAGCTACACTCTTGTGTTATACCTTATGTGTTTAGCTTAATAGTTTTTAGTTTGCATAAATAGTTTTATTTCTCATTAATTCATCATTAGATTAGCTAGTCACCGATTCACCCCCTCTAGGTGATTTCAATTGGTATCAGAGCTTGGCGCTCTTGATTTGGGTCTAACAAACTAGAGTTAAAGATCCTTATTTTTGGCTAATCACAATATTTATACACACACATGGATTTCATGTCACCTCCCACTTTTGATATTCTTAACATCCAAACTTGGAAGATTAAGATGTCAATGTACCTCAAAGCCTTAGGGATTCATGTTTATTTTGCCACTATTAAAAATTCATATTGTCTAAATGGCAAACACCTTGAGACTAATGCAAAAGCCATTCATGCTTTAAAGTCAACCCTAAATGATGAATATTTTTCTTGGGTTTCTAACTTTGATTCGGATTTTGTAGTATGGAACACTATAGTCTCTCTTGGCGAACAAAAGCAATATTATGTGGGGAGTGACTCGGATGATGGAAGTGATACTTTCACCTTGTGCTACATGGTCCAAGGGGATAACCCGCTTGAGGTAAACTCCGAATCCGAGCTTGATGAGGATGTTGACTTGTCATATGATGATCTTGCTTCATTTTGTCAATAACTTCTTGAAAAATATGACTTGCTTAAAAAGGATAATAAGAAATTGAGAAGTAAATTTGATTCCATGATAAAAGAAAAAGATTCCTTTCAAAATAAATTGGAATGTATTTCAAAAGAAAATGATATGTTGAAAAAGGATAATATTTCCTTGACTTCTAAATTAAATGATCTTTGTGAAGGAAATACTTCTTTGAAAAATAAAATTGTTTTGGTGGAAAAAGAAAAGGAAATTATTTTGGAAGAAAACAACTCGTTGAAACGAAAATTTGTTTCAAAAGAAAAGGAAAATATTTCTAAAAAGAAAAAGAGTGTTGATTCTCATTCTCGCCATGCTTTTCATGCTACTATTGATAAAAATGAGATTCAATTTTTGAAAAATAGAATAGATTGTTTGAGCTCAACTTTGAGCAATTGTGCATTTAACCATAATAGATTGGAAACCTTGTTTCAAAAGAAACAAGCTCCACATGTTCATGCACGTCACCCACGGCACTCATATGCACATAATTGTAAAATCAAAGAGATAAGAATTACCGTGTAGCTTTGGGCTAACGGGTCGTGTCCATGAGGAGGAATGCGATGAAGCTTTTCGGTGTTTTTGTTAAGTAACAAAGAATGAAGTTGGTGTCTTTCTTTAGTTTAAAAAGATAATGGAGAGAAGGGAGATGATTAAAAGACAAATTACAAATTTAAAGAAGGCTTTGGTAAAGGTGATTTTTTATAAAGCTTGAAGAGTGATTTGTTATTTTTTAATATACGAAGAAGATCTGGGCTCACTATCTCACTACTCAACGATGTGCTCTTCTCTTGAAATCCTTAGTGCCTCAACTTGATCATAGGCAAAAACATAAGATTGAGTTTAGAAAGTTTTAAGCAAAGCACATAAGATAGTTTGGAAAAATTAACTCTTTTCTTTAAGAAATCGTCTTGAAGTGAATATTAAATCATCAAGTAGTTCAAGTATGAGATAAAAATAAGTTCAAGAGACGTATTTAAAAGACGTAAAAGTTTAAAATCCCAAACCCATCCTCATGTGCCTTCAAGAACACTTTCAACAAGAAAGGCTTAGATTAGGCATGCAAATGATTTATTGGGTCTTTTTATCAAAACCATTCAAAAAAGAAGAAGGATCGGAGAGAGGAATAATAGTGAGCCCATAAAACTAATTTAGCTACTCATGGAAGACGAAAAACAATGCAAGTAAATAAAGCAAGACATACCGTGAAATGGAGTGGAAGAAGAGAAAGCTTAATCCTTTTATTGATGTCACTTCAATTTTTAGAATACAATCACTCAATTCCTCTCTCTTACTGGTATTTGAACTGAAGTACAAATTACAAAACAGAGTTACAACTTCTATACTATCTAACAAAGAGCCTAAAACCTTAGAAACAAAGAGAAAAACTAAATCTATGTTTCGGTCCCTTTTTCTGCACAAAACCCTGCCTTTTATAGGCAAAACCCCAGAGGGAAAGGAGTGAGGAGATAAGGGGAGAAAACGCTCCCCTTATCTCCACCAACAAGTCGCGGATCTGCGACCATGATGTGGCCAAGTGGCCACATCCTGGTGGAGATGCGATTGGCATGGGCTTAGACTCCCTTTTGTCTTGCTGGATTCACTATTTCAACTCTTGGACTTGACGAAACGATCTTTGATTGTTGGCTTTAACCACTTGATTTGGGAAGATCCATTTCAACCAGTTTTCAACCTCTCTGATTTGCCAAGATCTGCCCTGATTTCTTGATTTTGAATTTATTCTGAATTAAATCAGAATTTGATGGGCATTTGGGCTCGTTTCTCTTTCCTACCCTTTAGCAATGGGCCTACATTTTATAAAGAAAAATAGGACTTATTAATATGATTTATTTAGATAATAATCATGGTAATGTGACAATATGTATGCAATATACGTGATCGATCACACCCCCACACTTATCTTTTGCTCGCCCTCGAGCAAGACATCAAACTAATCCTAATCATTTATTAGACTACTTTCGCAGGTTATTTGATTGCACTGAGCATGTGTAACAAGCCGTTAAACCTCTAGGTTACACCTAGAGGACGAGTTTTGTCTCGTGAGGGTTTTCAGTAGATTGCACCCACAAAATCCATAAAGAAAGAGAAAAAATGTTAGTATTTTCGAAAAGCATTTTGAAGAGAAAGAAAATATTTGAGGTATATTTGTTATAGTTCAAGTAATTTATAAGTTATAGGAATATCGAACTTTTCATTCCAAAACTTAGTCTCTATTCAAAAACATGTCAAATTAAAGTAAGGAGTCAAATTGTATTTTTCATCTAGTCTACTACTTTACCCTGAGTCATATGCACCTTCGTGACCGTGAAGTTTGACTAAGAGTTCTTTAATATTAACTCCTATGCCTTATTTACATTTATTTTTTGTGGTATTATTCCTCAACTCCATTAAGCTTTCTAATCTGCCCACATAATGAGCCTTTAGTCGGTGACACCCAAACTGGACAGTCTTAGGGCACCAGGTGAGAAAACACCCTTAAGGACTTAAACACTCGAGCAGACAAGGCCACGAAACCAAGAATTTTTATTTATAAAATGTACCATTTTAGGCGTGAATATTTATGCTTCATGAGGCACAAATACCCAGCTTAATAAGAGGATTATATATATATATATATTTCAAACTTATCTAATTATCTTTTGCATAAATACCAAAGCTTTCTTAGGCCAAAGCACCTAGCTAATCAATAATTAGATTTGTTTATTTTCATAGATATACATATTTTTTTTTATAAGGCATAAGAGTCGTTGTTTTTGAACCCTAAGTGTATAAGTATATAAAGTGTGCATCTTTCATCAAGGTAAAGATCAAGACTAAATTACTTTCACAAATTTTTTTCCTAACTCTAAAAATCAAACAAGTCATCTTATTTTGACCAAGTATAAGAAATCCTAATTATGATTTTCCTATTCCTTAAAATTGACTTAATTTCTTACAAAAAATATATCAAAATATTGTTCTTACCTTTCAAAATTATTTTTTTGTTATATTAGTCATGTTAGAGCCCTCCACCACACTTATCTCATGCATTGTCCCCAATGTATGAAAGAAATGTATAGATGCATGAAATGAAATGTAAAAGAGGTGCATATATTATACAAAAATATGTACAACATCAAGTTTCTCCCACACCTAGATCTTTTTCGGTCTCATCCCTCTAGCTCTCTTCCCATCATTCCAATTGGTCACCTTTATAAGGCATAGTAGGGAGGCCAATTTTTTTGTCATTTTAGCTCTTTTCCTCGCCAGTCTCACCTTCTTTAGGTTTTTCTTCCTCATATTTCTACATTCATTATTCAAAAATTGATCTCCACCATACTTCTCAGTTGAAACTTCCTCACTATGAATGAATGCCTAAAATTCTAACTCAGTTCCATATATCTCCTCAAAGCTTAGGTCAACACTTTCCCCTGGAGATGTGTAATTAACCAAAATATCCCTAGTTGGTTCATCTAAATTCATGAGTTCTTCTTCGAAGTGGTTTTCAAAGAGTCTGTCAATCGAAGGTTCTTGAATTATATTCTCATGTGATATATATTGGTTAGCTCAGCGAAAGTGAAGATATTCAAATCACATTTTCTTTTTTTTAAAGGGGACACTAAACATAGGATCTCTGACATATGCCTTATCATTAAGATAATCACATTCATTCTTAAATAATTCATCAAGAAACAGAGACTCATTCTCTATACCTTCACTTTTTTCATCACAATTATTTTCAACAAAGTTTACCTCAAATGTTTGGTCTCTTATCTTACGAGGTTGTTTTTTTAGGTAGAAGACATTGACTTCTCTAGTCATGTCCCCAAAGGTTAATCTCATAGACCCATTCCTACAATTAATAATAGCATTGGCAGTAGCAAGAAATGGGCGCCCTAGAATAACAGGAGTTTGAGCCATAGGATTGGACACAGGTTGTGTCTCAAGAACTATGAAATCGACTGGGTAGATAAACTCTCCGATCCGGATAAGGACATCATTAATTTCTCCCTTTGAAACTTTCATAGAACGGTCAGCTAGTTAGATTGTGATTCGAGTTGGACTAAGATCGCCCAACCCGAGTTGTTGATAAACTGAGAATGGAAGCAGGTTGATACTCGCTCCCAAGTTAAGAAGTGCGTGACTAATCTCGGCTTGTCCTATAGTGCAGGCAATGGTGGGACAACCCAGATCCTTGTACTTGATAGGGATTGGATCCGACAGTAACTCACTAATGTTAGTGGCTAAGAAGACTTTCTTGGGTACATTAGTTTTTCTCTTCTTGGTGCACATGTCCTTAAGATTTTACATAGGATGGGACTTGTTGGATGGCATCAAGGAGTGGCACATTTATCTTCACTTGGTTGAAGATCTCAATTATTTTATCCATGTGTGAATTCTGTTTGTTGTTCTTTAGCCTATTAGGAAATGGTACTATAGGCTTGTACACCTGACTGGTTGACTTATGATTGGTCGCTAATGTTGCATATTTAGTATCATATTTCCATACTTATTATAGAATAAAATCTGCATTGTCCTAATTAAATGTTTAATTTATTTGCAGGCCCATTCCTTAAGGAGATGAAGAGAAATGAGCCCAAAAGCCCACCAAAATTCTGAATTAAATCAGAATTAATTCGAGCTCAGTAAATCAGGAAAAAATCAAGAGGTTGACAACCGGTTGAGAAGAATCCTCTCAGAATCGATCGGTTGAAGCAAAAATCAAAGGCCATTTCGTCAAAATCCCAGACTCAAACGAAGAAACCAACTGAAGATAAAAGCAGAAGGGAAATCCAGCGAGACCCACTAACAGGGTGTGGCCACCTGGCCACACCCTGGCCGCGGAAACGCGGCCAGAGCCGCGTTTCCGCGGCTTGGTTGTGGAGTTAGGGGGAGCGTTTGCTCCCCCGATCTCCCCGGGATCCTGCATGTTGGGTTTTGCCTATAAAAAGGCAGTCTTTGCGCTGAAAATGGGACGACCATGCAGAGATAGGATTTAGCCTAGTTTTCATTTCTTATAGTTTAGGTTTTTCTTTTCTTTTTATGTAATTTGTATGTAAGTTTAGGTTAGATGAAGATTCATGTAAGTAAGAGAGAGGCTTATGTTGAGAGTGACACCGATGTACCCTCCTCCTTTCTTCCATCGTTTCAAGCAATAAAAGGTAATTTGTTTATGTTCGTATTTTCTTTTGTTTTCTTCTTCCTCTTTCTACTTTACCTCTTTTGTTTTCGATGAGCTTGCAAGTAAATCCAGAAGTGTAAGTATACAAAAAGCCTTTGTGAGTGCCAACGATACTTCATGAAGACGTTCTCCTCCTCAAGATCCGTATCACTTCATTTTTGTAAGGCTTGATGATATAATGCGAACAGGGACTGAGCTTTATCTTATGACCTATGCGTTGAACGCCTCCAAAGCAAGGTAGAACATGCAAGGGTTCCAGGTAAGTCATCAACCAAACTAGGTGAGTACTTCTTTCATCTTCTTTCTTTTCTTTTATTTCTGTAAATTAAATCACCAACACTACCTCTTTCAAATCATTCTTTTTCAACTCATTTGTACATAGTCGCTTTCTGATTCTCTCCACTTTCTCATTCTACCGTTTTCTTTCTAACTTTAACATAACTCGTTTTTTTCATTTTTCTTTCTTAAAAACAAAGAAGAACTTTCGTTTTGTCTTCATTAAGATTTCAATAAAGAACCGTGAACGCTTCTATCGCAAAACCCTCCTATTGGATCACGACCCGCATAGCCACTTGCTATACCGGTAAGAATTGAGCACTTGCACATTTTATTAAAAGTTCTGAAGTTTCGTATTTTTTGTGCAGGTAAAGCTTCAATCAAAATTTTGGCGCCGTTGCCGGGGAGGGTAACGTTTTTATTGAAATCTGATTTTTATTGAAATTTTTTTTAGAACTAAAACGAACTTTCTTCTCTGTTGCAGGTTATAGGCAAGCAAAGCAGGAAATTAAGATTGCAGTAACATATAAGTGGTATTGGGCCTCTGCTCTAGAAAGCAGAGACCAATTACCCTTTGCTTTGCCGCGTTTCCGCGGCCCAAGCCGCGGATCCGCGACAAAAAGGAGTTGACTACTAACGTTGTTTTTTGCAGGGCTGCTTAACTTTCAAAATTCTAGTTTTCTGCAATTTGTTTTTTCTTATATGCCATCACCAGAAGCCTGCTAATAAACCAGCAGTAAAATACTTGTTAAAAAAGATAAGAAATTGATTAGACGTTTGCATTTTAGGCACGTGTCTTTTCAATTCTTTTATTTTACTGTTGAAGAGTGCTGGAGCAAGGTACGTTC
Source organism: Agave tequilana (assembly GCA_038442645.1). Classification (NCBI taxonomy): domain Eukaryota; kingdom Viridiplantae; phylum Streptophyta; class Magnoliopsida; order Asparagales; family Asparagaceae; genus Agave; species Agave tequilana. The sequence goes on from JAVJIF010006572.1 coordinate 111,280, forward strand.
GCATTGCATGTAGAATAGGACTCACCTCTTGGTTGATCTTCATTGCTTTAAGTGAATCTTATTTACATATCTTGTACACTTGCACAAACTTATCTTAAGGGCACTAACCCATAACAAGATAAGGTGGGGATTTAATCACCCTTTCTTAGCCCAAAAATCAGATTCCAAGCACTCACTAACCCAAGCCTAACTAAAAATGAGTAGACGTTAGCCCTAGGGTATCTCGGACTCAATTAGGAGATTATCCTAAGGGGGAAAGGTGTTGGAATTTGACTCCTGCCAAATCAGTGTCTAGGAAAGAGATTAAGGGCCGAAAGCCCGAAGGTTGGTGGTTATTTAATTAAGGAACGTCTTTGACGAAAAACCTCCCACCAACCTTGCCCTGACCTGACTGATTAGCTTGTGGTCAAAGTCTGCATTAGACCTCCCGTGGACAGTCTAATCAGTTACGAGTTGTCTAGGTCATAGGTCTACCCTAACTTAGGTTAGAATTTTTTCTTTTTTTGTTTGTTTATTTGTTTGTTTTTCTTTCTTTTTGTTTGTATTCCATTGTGTGATATGGCTTATAATAACAATTTTTCCAACTTCAATAATAATCCATATTACACATCAAATTCTTTTTCGGATATTACCAACCCGGCATATCATAATTTTAACCAATCTAGTGTGCCGGATTGGTCTTATCCGAATCAATATAACCCATGTCCCCAATCTAATAACTATAATTTCCATAATGATTTCAACTCTTCACAGAGTCAGTGGGAATTCACCTACCCCGAGTCCAATTTTCAACCAACTTGTCCTCCTTCTCCACCTAGTCCACAATATTTCCAAGATTCATACTCAGTTCCACCAGTCCAAAATAGAAAGCTATCAATTTGGAAATGAGTATGCGTGAGTCCAAACACAATTTCACCACCAATTCTAAGACAATACTTCATCTTTTCATCAAAACAATGAGCCTATCAACTATGAAAAGATGCTTGAAGCCATGACTCAGGCTCAAAACGCTCGTAATCGTGACATAGATATGATGGTCCAATCTTTACGTTCCCATCATTTGACCAGTTTTGATGTCACTAACCATTCTGTTAGAGCCGAAGAGTCAGGTTGTTTTGGAAATCAAAGTTCCATTTCAGAACAATCATTTGAACTTGCCCAAACTCCAAATTTTGAAAAGAATATTGACAATTTGGCAAGTTATCCTTTTCCTGAAATCGAACTTGAAAATGAATATGATCATGAACCTCAACTTAGTGATACAGTTTTACTTCCTGATTCAATAATGACTCCGGTGTCTTCACCTGACTTCAATATTTTCCCCGAGTCAATATTGGATCCTGTGCCAATTCATCATGAAATTGAATCACCTATTTTTGATGATCATATTGAACTTGACCAATTTTACACTTTTGAAAATCCTATTGACAAATTGGCAAGTTCTCATTTTTTTGATATTGAACTCAATGAGATATGTGACCTAGATTCTCAAATCTGTGATCCAGTTCAACTTTCTGAATCAATATTGACTCCGGTTTTGTTATCAAACTTAAGTAATATTTTAGAGTCAGTTTTGATTCCCCCACCTATCATTCATGAACTTGAATCACCAATATTAAGTCACATTCCATTGTTGGAAAATCAATGTGGACTTGAGTTTCAACTTCTTGACTTGGACACACTTCTTGAACCAATCTCGACTCCTGAACCTTTACTTGACTTAAGTCACCTTCCTGAGTCGGTATTAGTTCCTGTACATCCTGAGTCCACGTCAATCATTCTATCTTTTCACACTCCATTCTGGGACGAGGTGGTTGACAAATTTGACTCTGAAATTTGTTATGGAATTTGAAAATTAGATGGGGTCAAATACTTAATAAAAATCCTTCAGGGATACACAATCTTAATGGGTTATATTAAAGAAAATTCTGGTGCGTTCCTCCGAACCCCACGAAAAGTTGATTGGGCCACATTTCGTGGACCAATCAGACCACCACCGGAACCACCACCTTAAGCTAACATTTTCCTTCCCTTTCTTCTTTTTCATGCATCTATGCATTAATTCATACATTGAGGACAATGCATGAGATAGGTGTGGGGAAGGGTTCTAACATAACTTAGGTTTTTTCTTTTTATTTAAAAAAAAATTAACATTTTCGTTACTTTTAAAAAAACTTTTTGAAAATAGAAACAATATTTTGACATATTTTTTGTAAGAAATTAAGTTAATTTTAAGGAATAGGAAAATCCAAATTAGGATTTCTTATACTTGGTCAAAATAAGATTATTTGTTTGATTTTTAGGGTTAGGAAGAAAATTTGTCAAAGTAATTTAGTCTTGATCTTTACCGTAATGAAATATGCACACTTCATACACTTACACACTTAGGGTTCAAAAACAAAGATTCTTATGCCTTATATATAAAAAAAAGAAAAAAAGAAAAAAATATCTATGAAAAATGAACAAGTCTAATTATTGATTAGCTAGGTGCTTTGGCTTAAGCAAGCCTTAGTATTTATGCGAAAGATGATTAGATAAGTTTGAAAAGAAAAAAATATATATATAGAAAATCCTTTGATTAAGCTGGGTATTTGTGCCTAATTAAGCATAAGTATTCACGCCTAAAAGTGGTTCATATAATAAAATCCTTAGTTTTGTGGCCTTGTTTGCTCGAGTCCTTAAGTCCTTGGGGTGTTTTCTCACCTGGTGCCCTAAGATCGTTTTGTTTGGGAGTCATCGATTAAAGGCTCGTTACATGAGTAGATTAGAAGGCCTAATAGAACTAAGGAATAATACCACCAAAAAAAGAAAAAAAAACATATGTATATATATAAATAAATAAGGCATAAGAGTTAGAGTTAATGAACCCTTAATCAAAAGTTTCACAGTCACAAGGTGCATATGACTTAGGGTAAAGTAAAAGACTAGATGAGAAGTACAACTTGACTCCTTACTTTGATTGATAACAAATTTTTGAATAGAGACTAAGTTTAGGAATGAAAAATTCAGCTTTTCTATAACTTATAGATTGCTTAAATCTTACATTTATATTTCAAATATTTTTCTCTTTCAAAATGCTTTTCGAAAATACTAACTCTTTGTTTCCCTTTCTTTATGGATTTTGTGGGTGTAATCCGCTGAAAACCCTCACGAGACAAAACTCGTCCTCTAGGGGAAACCTAGAGGTTTAACGGCTTGTTGCACATGCTCATGCAATCGCGTGACCTGCGAAAGTGGTCTAATAATCTTTAGTATAGTTTAGTTGTTTTGCTCGAGGACGAGCAAAAGATAGGTATAGGGGTGTGATTGGTCGCTAATGTTGCATATTTAGTATCATATTTCCATACTTATTATAGAATAAAATCTGCATTGTCCTAATTAAATGTTTAATTTATTTGCAGGCCCATTCCTTAAGGAGATGAAGAGAAATGAGTCCAAAAGCCCACCAGAATTCTGAATTAAATCAAAATTATTTCGAGCTCAGTAAATCAGGGAAAAATCAAGAGGTTGAAAACCGGTTGAGAAGAATCTTCTTAGAATCGATCAGTTGAAGCAAAAATCAAAGGCCATTTCGTCAAATCCCAGACTCAAACGAAGAAACCAACTGAAGATAAAAGCAGAAGGGAAATCCAGCAAGACCCACCAACAGGGTGTGGCCACCTGGCCACACCCTGGCCGTGGAAATGCAGCCAAAGCCGCGTTTCCGCGGCTTGGTTGTGGAGTTAGGGGGAGCGTTTGCTCCCCCGATCTCCCTGGGATCCTGCATGTTGGGTTTTTGCCTATAAAAAGGCAGTCTTTGCGCTGAAAATGGGACGACCATGCAGAGAGAGGATTTAGCCTAGTTTTCATTTCTTGTAGTTTAGGTTTTTCTTTTCTTTTTATGTAATTTGTATGTAAGATTAGGTTAGATGAAGATTCATGTAAGTAAGAGAGAGAGGCTTATGTTGAGAGTGACACCGATTTACCCTCCTCCTTTCTTCCATCGTTTCAGGCAATAAAAGGTAATTTGTTTATGTTCGTATTTTCTTTTGTTTTCTTCTTCATCTTTCTACTTTACCTCTTTTATTTTTGATGAGCTTGCAAGTGAATTCAGAAGTGTAAGTATACAAAAGCCTTTGTGAGTGCCAACGATACTTCATGAAGACGTTCTCCTCCTTAAGATCCGTATCACTTCATTCTTGTAAGGCTTGATGATATAATGCGAACAGGGACTAAGCTCTATCTTATGACCTATGCGTTGAACGCCTCCAAAGCAAGGTAGAACATGCAAGGGTTCCAGGTAAGTCATCAACCAAACAAGGTGAGTACTTCTTTCATCTTCTTTCTTTTCTTTTATTTCGTTAAATTAAATCACCAACACTACCTCTTCCAAATCATTCTTTTTCAACTCATTTGTACATAGTCGCTTTCTGATTCTCTCCACTTTCTCATTCTACCGTTTTCTTTCTAACTTTAACATAACTCGTTTTTTCATTTTTCTTTCTTAAAAAAAAAGAAGAACTTTCATTTTGTCTTCATTAAGATTTCAATAAAGAACCGTGAACGCTTCTATCGCAAAACCCTCCTTGTGGATCATGACCCGCATAGCCACTTGCTATAGCGGTAAGAATTGAGCACTTGCACATTTTATTAAAAGTTCTGAAGTTTCGTATTTTTTGTGCAGGTAAAGCTTCAATCAACTTACCTGTTTCAGATTCGTCAGATTTGAAAGGACTGGGACTAGATGAGGTGGATGCTGGAGTGTGATTGTGCTGACTGGGATTGGGTGGTGTTGACACTTGGTTATCAACTTCCTTTTCCGACCTCAATGTATGAACAATATTACATTGATTCAATGATTGATCCTCAACCAAATGAGCTTGTTGAGAATTCCTAGGATTCATAATTGGTTGACTGGGCAAGGTATCCTTTTGCCTCTCATGTTGTGGATTGGCTACCTGGCTCATTTGACCCTCTAGCCTCTGTATTATTTGCATGAGGGAATCTTGGTTCTTCATGTACCTTTCCATATTTCTCTCAAAATTAGTCATTGTCCTTTCAAGCTGAGGATTCTGGAAGGAAGATGGTGGAACTTGGTTGGGAAAATTTTGTTGATAATTTAAAAAATTGTTGGGAGAATTGTGAGGGTAATTTGGAAAGTTGGGTTAATGATTGAAAGAATTATTGGGATGATGGAAGTGGCTTGCCTGGTTCGACCATGGGTGGTCATTGTTGTGTTGGCTCCATGAGAAATTTGGGTGATTTCTCCAGCCAGGATTGTACGTTGGAGCGTAAGGATCATTGTTCGGCCTTGAAAAGGCCGCATTCATCGGTTCTGAAAAGTGTTGTTCGGCTTGAAACACAGGACACTCCTCAAACACATGATTCATGGCCTGACAATAAGTATAACCTGGAGTTAGAAATTGATTTGGGCTGACTTGATTGATTGGACTTAGTTCCTTAGTTTCTAAAACTTCCAGTCTTCTCGCTAGATTAGCTAACTTAGCCTCATTAGCTATGGATGATTCAATTGAATGGAGACCTCCTTTTGAAGAGATAGAGTTTGGATTCCTATAGCTTTCACTAGTAGGTTCCCATTGGATGGTCTTTTCAGCTAGATTCTCATATAAATCCCATCCTTCATGCTCATCCTTCTGCAAGAATGCCCCTGGCACATGCTTTTTAAAACGGTCTTGGTTGAGTAGCCTAAACCATCATAAAGAATTTGGCATTGTCGCAATTTCTCTATTCCATGATGAGGACATTTGACAAGGAGGTATTTGAAGCATTCAAAGTATCTCCAAAACGGTTCACTAGGTTCTTAGTTGAATTGCATGATATTTTTTCTAACGAGAGCGGTCTTATGAATTGGATAGACTTCTTCAAGAAGACCTTTATGAAACCATCCCAGGATGTGATAGAGCCGGCCGCTAAGCTATAGAGCCATTTCTTAGCTAAGTCCTTAAGAGTAAATGGGACAAATCTCAACCTAATAGCGTCATCTGCAAGGTGTGAGATTTTCATCATTAAGCATACTTCCTCACATTCTATTATGAAGAAATAAGCATCTTCGGACTCTAAGCCATGGAACTTAGGGAGTGTGTTGATGAACTGAGGCTTAAGCTCAAAGTAGTGTCCACCAACCGATGGAAGTTGGATGCAGGATGGAAGTTATGTTCTAATGGGATAGAACCTATCCTGCAAAGATGTCGATTGAGCCATAACCGAATTTGGTCTTGGTTCGAACTTGAGTGGTGATGTGTTTCTAGTTAACCTAGATGAATTAGGGTCTCTTGACCACACTTGCATACACAAACACAATCACAAACAAGTTCACCAATAGTCAAGAAGAGAAAACAACCAAGCCTAGTTTAAGGTAACCTTGACCTAGACAACTCCTAACTGGTTGATTGTCCACAGGAGGAATAATGCAGATTTTGACCTCAAGCTAATCAGCCAAGTCAGGGCAAGATTGGTGGGAGGTATCCGCGCAAAAGTGACGGGCCTAATTAAGCCAAACCACCAGCCTTCAGGGTTTCGCCCCTCAATCCCTTTTCTAGGCACTGATTTGGCAAGAGTCAAATTCTAACATCTTCCTCCTTAGGATAATCTCTGAGTGAGTTCGAGATGTCCCTATGGCTAACGTCTATCAGATTTTAAACTAGGCTTAGGCTGTGCGTGCTTGAAGATGGTTTGTGGGCTAAGGAAGGGTAATGACTTCCCCACCTTATCTTGATTTGGGTTTTGCCCTTAGAATTGATTGTGCAAAGTGTGCAAGATGTAGAAAAGTAGCATTCAAAAGCAAATATCACCCAAGAATGTTTCCTAAACTATATGCTATGCATACATACCTTATCTCTAGCTATCTTCAACAGTAATTGTAAAGTAAACGTAATTAGACAAATGCCTAGAATGCAAGTCTAAACATTTTTTTAAGCAATTAACAATCACTCAGATTACTATTGGATTAAAACAGGGATTATAAATATCAGATATAGAAAGAATAATAACACACAAAAACTTTATTTTTGCAAACAATATGTCCTGTAAAAAAAGAGTTTTAGTAGTCCAAAAAAAATTTCAATTTTTGCAACGCAATTTCTTGAAATTCTGTTTCCTACTTTCGAGAGTAGGGGAACATAATACCAAGTCTTCTCTTGCAAAACTTGAGTGCCAAATCTGAATATTGACGTCCCTGAAATAAGACACCAAACTTGTTAATAAAACAAATACACCGTTCCCTCCCTGGCAACGGCGCCAAAATTTGATTGTAAAATCAAAGTGATAAGAATTACCGTGTAGCTTTGGACTAACGGGTCGTGTCCACGAGGAGGAATGTGATAGAAGATTTTCGGTGTTTTTGTCAAGTAACAAAGAATGAAGTTGGTGTCTTTCTTTTAAGTTAAAAAAGAGAATGAAGAGAGGGAGATGATTAAAAGAAAAATTACAAATTTAGAGAAGGCTTTGGAAAAGGTGATTTTTATAAAGCTTGAGGAGTGATTTGTTGTTTTTTAATATACGAAGAAGATCTGGGCTCACTATCTTACTACTCAACGATGTGTTCTTCTCTTGAAATTCTTAGTACCTCAACTTGATCATAGGCAAAAACATAAGATTGAGTTTAGAAAGTTTTAAGCAAAGCACTTAAGATAGTTTAGAAAAGTTAACTCTTTTCTTTAAGAAATCGTTTTGAAGTGAATATTAAATCATCAAGTAGTTCAAGTATGAGATAAAAATAAGTTCAAGAGACGTTTTTAAAAGAAGTAGAAGTTTAAAATCCAAACCCATCCTCATGTGCCTTCAAGAACACTTTAAACAAGAAAGGCTTAGTTAGGCATGCAAATGATTCATTGGGTTTTTTCATCAAAACCATTCAAAAAAGAAGAAGGACCGGAGATAGGAATAATAGTGAGCCCAGAAAACTAATTTAGCTACTCATGGAAGATGAAAAATAATCCAAGTAAATAAAGTAAGACATACCGTGAAATGGAGTGGAAGAAGAGAAAGCTTGATCCTTTTATTGATGTCACTTCAATCTTCAGAATACAATCACTCAATTCCTCTCTCTCTCTCACTGGTATTTGAACTGAACTACAAATTACAAAATAGAGTTACAACTTCTATACTATCTAATAAAGAGCCTAAAACCTTAAAAATAAAGAGAAAATCTAAATCTAAGTTTCGGTCCCTTTTTCTGTACAAAACCCTGCCTTTTATAGGCAAAACCCCAGAGGGAAAGGAGTGAGGAGATAAGGGGAGCAAACGCTCCCCTTATCTCCACTAACAAGCCACGGATCCGCGGATTGGGCCGCGGATCCGCGATCAGGATGTGGCCAAGTGGGCACATCCTGGTGGAGATGCGGTTGGCGTGGGCTTAGACTCTTTTTTGTCTTACTAGATTCATTGTTTTAACTCCTCGATTTGACGAAACGATCTTTGATTGTTGACTTTAACCACTTGATTTGGGAAGATCCATTTCAACTGATCTTCAACCTCTCTAATTTGTCAAGATCTGCCCTGATTTCTTGATTTCGAATTTATTCTGTATTAAATCAGAATTTGATGGGCTTTTGGGTTCGTTTCTCTTTCCTATCCTTTAGCAATGGGCCTGCATTTTATAAAAAAATAGGACTTATTAATATGATTTATTTAGATAAAAAGCATGGTAATGTGACAATATGTATGCAATATATGTGACCGATCAGCACACTTTGCACATCATGATCACACTCACTCTCATGTGCATTCTAGAGTGTACAACTGTACACATTGCGGCCGCAAAGGCCATTTAGTAAAGTTTTGTTATGATAAGGTAAATTCTTTAAATATTGCTAATAAAAATGTTTGGGTTCCGAACAATGTTAATCCCCGTGGACCCAAAAGAAAATGGGTACCAAAGTCCCCACCTCTTTTGTTTGATGTAGGTATGGGCTCTCACATGACATGAGAGGTCTGGTGCCTTGGTGGGGGATGCATGGGCTAGATAGACATACAATTAATGCATCACTATCAAGGAAGTTTGGTGGGAGGACCACTATGGTTTGGAGATATAGAGATGTGCCCTAACGGTTTTGGTAACTATCTCTAACTTGTTATTTGTTTACATGCTTTTAGATTATTGATTTTTAGCATGTTTTTCATGATTGTTATTAAAATGCCATGTTATTTAGACTTATGACATACATGTATAGTAATTGAGATACACCCATATGCATATGGATTCATATTTTGTGTTCTCATTTTAGTTTAGCTATTGTGTATATCATTACTCTAAAACATGTGCATTTACCTTAATAATCCTGTTTGTTTATGATTTTGCACTTCATCTTTTGATTACATGTTTAAATGTATATTTTTATTAAAACTTGTGCATATACTCGTACAACTAGTGAGCCACATTTGATTACTGAATGTTTGTACTAAATTGCTCATTTGTACCCATTAGATGTACTAGTATAGCCTAATTTTGATGATTTGTGTATTTTAACTTGTTTTCCCTATTCTTATGCATGTTTTGCTTCATGTATATGTTATTCTTGTCTAAAACTAATAAATATCTATGTATACCCTTGAGTCTCTTACTTTCACGTAAATTATATTATAGACTCTTTTATGTTTTGGATATGTATGAATATTGTTAATTTTGGATAAAACATACATATACCCTGAAGTTTGTTTTAAATGAAAAATACATTTTATGCTTTTGATAAAAGATAATCATGTTTGTTTTGAGCCTTATTGACTATTTTTCATGATTATGCTAATCACATAATCTTTGTACACTCAAATTATTTTTGTTTACTCATGATTTTGTTTCATGAGTACATATTTGAGCTTTATAGATTTCGAGTGTCAACTTTTGTGTATTTAGTATGATTCATGAGATATATATGTTTTGTTTTCATGTTTGAAAAATCTTTAACTAGTTTTTCAAAATTTATTTTAAACTAGTTATGAATTCTTCAATGGGTAAAGTTTTCAAATTATGCAAAATATTTTCAAACTCTTATTTTTGAAAACCCCTACCAACCCTTTAAGGGCGGATGGATGGGCGACCACGCCTTGTGAGCCTCATTGAAAATCTTTTATCATGTGCATGAATAGGGTGGGATAGATATGAGTTATACACATGATCTTCATGTTACTTCATCTTTGTATACTCATATATGTTTTCTTATATATGTATGCTTCTTTCAAATAATATCAATTTCAATTGGTATATTCATTTTTCATACATATATATAATTTGATTGTGCTTGATTTACAATACCCTTACTTGTTTAAAGTACAAATTACGTTTATGCTAAGCTTGACTTAAATCTTGATTTCAATTGGTATCTCAATTGATATTTTAATAAGGTTATGCATTATTTTCAATTGGTATCAAAATATAGTTCATATTTTACCATTTATTTGATATCAAAATTTACAATATACTTCAATTGGTATCAATATATTTCGATTTCAATTGGGTTTCGATTTCAATTGGTATCAAAAATATTTTACCTTTTATTTGGTATCAAAATTTATCATATATTTCAATTGGTATCAAAATATAAAATATTTTACTTTCATTGGTATTAAAATTTATAAATGTTTCAATTTCAATTGGTATCAAAAATTTCCAATTTCAATTGGTATCAATAATCTTGTGATATCTTAAAATTTTGTTTTGGCATCTTAAAATTTGATTTAAGAAAATTCAAAATTTGTCTTTAAAGTGATTTTTAAAAATGTTTTGATATGTATTGTCTATATGCAAGGGGAGCTTAACATATCTTCTATATATAGATTCATGTTGAGTGTATCTTATATTGAGGAGCTTGACATCTCTTCTTTATGTGGTACACGTGTGTAGGGGGAGCTTAACATCTCCACTTATGTATTGCATATTATGCTTTATGTGAGTTAGGATTTTGTCATCACTTCTTCATGTAATGCATGTATACAAGGGAGCTAACTTACCATCTTCCTCTTCATGAATGTATATCGCATATATATCTTTCTTGTTGATTTGTTTTTCACCCATTTGTTGATGATTGACAAAAAGGGGAGAATGATTTTGAGTTTATTTATACATATTTAGAAATTGAGTTTATGTATATATTGAGTTTATGCATGTATTAAGTTTATGCATGTTTATACAGAAAGGAGAAGAAGGTATTGGAAAGTTTATACAAAAAGGAGAAGAATGATTTTGCAAGTTTTATGAGTTTTATGCATGTTTATCTCCTTGTATATACATACATGTTTGTTTAATTTAAGAGCTTTTATTGTATATCTATTTGTTTATTACTATGCATAAGTTAAGGGAGAGCTTCTATGAAGCTTAACTTTAATTTATGCATATATAACTCCATGAGTTTTGTTATCATCAAAAAGGGGAGATTTTTGGCCCGAAGGCCCATTACTCTAGTTTTGATGATAATTAACTCATGTAGTTATAGTACTAATGATCTTGGTTTAATTAGTATCAGATATTTGATCAAGATCTTAGTTGGTGTTTAGCTTCAACAAAGGATTTAAAGTTAAAGTTTTGGAGCTAGCACGGTTGATTCAAGAGCTCGCGCACCAAGATTGCATCTAGTACTTAAGAGGAGTCTAGCTCATTGGATCAAGGTTTGGACCAAGTCAAGAAGGAGAAGAAGACCTTCAAGAGAAGATTTCCAAGAAGACTTGTGTCATATTTGTAAGTGCCAAGGTTTTGTTTTTAGATAAAATGTAAAGGATAGATTAGTTGGTGGATTGCTGAAGTTCATGTACACTCATACACAAGATTTATATCTGTTTTCATAAAAGAGTTTTTGTTTTGAAAAATACTAGTTTGGTTTTTAAGCTTCAAAATATACATGTGTTTTATCAAAACTTATTTTAGAGCTTAATGTCAAAAACATAGATATTTCATCATATATGTGTAGTGGATCATATCCATACACACTAAGCTTCAAAAGTGTTTAGAATATCTTGTTTTTGTATATGGAAAAGTTTTGGAAAAATGTTTTGAAAAAATATAGGTTTTTGTTTAAGGCAAAACTCCTATATTATAAAAATAGTTCAAATGTTTGTAATATGTTTTGATTTTTAATCAAACATATTTGTATATCAAAATATATCAATGAACTTATTTTTGTAGAATTTATGATTATTTATGGGATTTTATTGAAGGAAAAAGACCAAGTTTTAAATCCCTAAAAACTTGTCTTCTGGATTTCTGCCGGTCGACCGCACGGTCGACCGAGCCAGATGTCAGTGTTGACACTCTAAAAAAGACAAGATTCCTAACTGACCTGAACAATATCTAACTTGTTGACATTTACAAAAGACAAGTGGCAGACAAGCCGACGACCAGTTCTTCATCCATCTAAGAGGGGACGAATCAGCAACTTGGACTTTACTGATCCAGTGAAGCAGACAGTAAGCCGAGATCGTTCTTAAAAGCTCGTGAGAAGACCCAAACAGGTCCAGAGACATTAACTGAGTGCAACACTTAGTCTCGCACTAGCCCACTAGATAAGTCCCGCATAAGAAGCCAAAGTTGCTTAGCATCGCAGGAAGCTCCTTCACAGCCTCATGCGAGCTAACTTATAACTTCGCACAGAAATGCTCAGTTCAATCTGTAGAGAGTTAGCTTCGCTCGAAGCCCCACACAGCCACGCAGAAGGATGATTGGTAGCTTCGTCACAAGTTCTATATAGCTCCGCTGAGAGCTTTCCTCTAGCTTCGCCAGAAGCTTCTCCCATCTCCTCCATGAGCTCAACGCAACGACTTCGCTGCAGGTCTTTTATGGTCACCTTTGACCAATCAAATATCCAGATGAGATCAAATCTAATTGAGATTAAATTTGATAGTTGCTTGCCATAATCTTTTGACTGTCCCAATCAGGTAAGAAGATCAGGAGAAATCTTTCAGTTATTTGGAAAGAATTAAGGGCACATCCCTCATTTAGCAGAGCGGATCAAGAGATCAGCACTATTTGTTATTTCTAGCTTCGCAAAAGCTGTTTCTAGCCTCGCGGCGAGGCTACTTTTCAGATGTAAAACAGATTTACTCAATCTGTTTCCAGATTTTCAAGGGGCAATTATACCCCTGCTTTCTATATAAATAGCGTACCAAAGGCACACGAGAAAAGGCCTCAAAAAAAAGAGAGGAGAGATGGCTAAGGATTGAGATTTACTCTCTTGCTTCCAAGAATTTAGAGAATTACTTCTCTAATCAGGGTGTTAATACCTTAAGATCTTCCTCCCTCTCAAGGAATTTCCCGGAACCAGGCGAGAAGGAATTCCCAAGCGGAGGCAGCTCGAGAGGTAACAAGAGGCTCTACCGACCTTCTATTCTTCGATTCCCCAAACCAGGCGAGAAGGGAATCCTATTAGGCGATAGTCCGATTGTCCGATCGCTCGCATCATCAAAGGGTTAAAGTGATCGCGCGCTGATCAGATTCCTACCGGCACACTTCCCCAGAAATCTCAGAGGAGATCTACCTGTAATCTTCTTCCTGCAAAGAATTACTTGTAATTTAGCTCCTCGACCCCTTTTTTGTAAGTTTTCCCCTTTCCAAAATTAATGGAAAAACAAGATGGCGATTCCACTTGAGATTGTATTCTCCACTGCTAAGAACCAAGTGTCGCAATGCGATGATCAGATCTTCGGGTCTACTATTGAGGCGCTGGCCATTCACTCTGGCCAAGAACCTACGCGCGACTACAAGGAAGTCGGCATAGCCGGAACCCCTCTGGCTAATTCTTCGAAGCAAGTCTCTGTCAAGACAGATAAGGCTCTCCGTAAGCCTATTATGGTCTTCTGGCACAACAAAGAGGGTCAGAATCTTGAGCCTGTCACCTTCGAAAACCTGGTCGTTCATTTCGACCTAGAAAAATTCGAAGAACTCCTCTCTGGAGGTGGTCCAATGCTCCAAAGGTCACAATGACCAAGGTTTCGGAGTAGAAACCGGACGCGGACTCCTCCTAACTCTTCTCAGCCTCGCGTATGGCTAGCCAGGTTCCCTGCGAACCTAAGTCTCCTCTTCCAAAGAAGATGTGGAGGCCAAAACAGAAAGCTCTATATGAAGCTTTACGCAGAGCTACACCACAGGTCCGCCTATCCCGCGAAGATAAAGGCAAGATACCTGTCTGCTTCGTTGAGACTATTAGCCGCGAAGCTAAAACGGCAACTACACCTTTGCCTAATTCAGGAATGGTAACTCCTCGCGCCAACTTCATTCTCATAAGTGAAGCTACTGATGGCGTGACAAACACAGCGCCAGTACCATAGGATACGAGCGGAGTTCCTAGCCGCAAGGCTAGCACTAAAGCGCCTAGCGGTGCTAACCTCTTTCGTAGGAAGGTAGCAGATAAAGCACCACAGCATGCTTCGCCCCCAGCTCCTCAAGCACTAAGCTCACTCTTCGCAGCGGAGTTAAGGGATTGTTCCTAAGTGTTGATAGCGGTGTTTATGCAGCTTCAACACCCAAGGGCATTTCCAAAGTTCTTAGCCACGAAGCTAGAGCTAAAGCACTATCTGTTGGCCCAAAGGCCATTAGCCCGATATTTTGATGATAACAAACCATATTTAGTTATGTGTTTAACAATCTTGTTTAAAAGAATTTCAGGTTAATACAAGTTGATTTGTCGGCTCCACATCAAGACTCACAAGTTTGGACGCCGCTAAAGATTTGCATTCCCAAGCCAAGCACGGTAGAAAAGCTTTGGGATCAAAATAATGAAGAAAAGATCAAGATTTGTAATTTACTTTTCTTTTTTAGATATTCTGTCAAAACCTAGATGTTAGAGGTAGATTATTTGGGATTGTCACTCACACACACTTAGTTTTGCTTCATGGCTTCAAAAGAATTTTTATTTCAGCATTTCTAACTTAGTTTTAGAAATACCATGTTTTGGAAAACCAGTTTTAGAAAAACAGTTTTATCAAAAAAGATTTTTAATAAAATGATCTAATATGGTTGAGTATTGATTTATAATCATACCCTCAGGTTTATTAGGCACCTTATTTATAAAATCCTCAAACCAAAAAGATCAAACCAAAATTTCCTTTCCCAGTTTTCTGCAGACTCTGTTAAACAGATCTGATAGTCTCCGGTCGACCGACCCTGTCGACTGACGTGCACGGCTGTGCATGTGTGCACGTCGGCCGACCGCTCGGGTCGACCGGGCACTTGTCAGTGCTCTCTGTTTATTTCGGTCGACCGAGTCGGCCGACCGTTTTTCCCCAACGGTCAGAAATATGACCGTCGATGGTCGACCGACCCGGTCGACCGTTAGTTGTCAGAAAGTCTGACAGACTCCAACAGCTCTATTTTCTGACAGATTTTGTTGGGATCTCACCCCAACGAATTTCTCTAGCTGTGTAGTTGATTTTTCATCCACTATAAATAGTGGGTCATTTCAGCATGATAAGACACAAGATTTACATATAAGATTTACAAGTTTTCAAAAGCCTTTCATTTTAGAAAAGATTTTCATCAAAGCCAAAATTTCCAAACACCTACTTGAAGCAAATCCCTCTACTTCACTCTAGTCATTTTGCACTTCACAATCCCAAGTACTATCTCTACATATTGGTTATAGGATTGTGCTAAGTGAGCTTTTTGTGATCAAATGTGATCAATTTTCTTCTTGAGCGAAGTTGTAGAGGCATCGGCCTCAAGCGAGCTAGTGTGCTCCAAGTGGTGTTGCAGCATCACGAGAGATAGGACAAGTGTGTCCTTGTATTGGAGATCCAGTGGGTTCAACAATAGTGGAAATCCTTCAAGTGTGAAGGCGGGGACGTAGAGCGTGGCTTGAACCTCGGAAACATATCCTCGTGTTTGCGTTTGCTCAAATTTCTCTAAACTCAATCTCTTTATTACTTGCTTTACTTATTGCTTTATATCTTGCAAGCATTCTAATTTGAGCTTATTGTTTTAAGTAGATTTAAATTCCGCATTATTGCCATATTTCATATAGCCATCACCTATTCACCCCCCTCTAGGTGATTTCAATTGGTATCAGAGCTCTAACCCTACTATTTGGTTTAACCACCTTAGAGAGATCCTTGTATTTGGCTATATCATTTTGTTGCATTCTTCATGTGTTGTGCATCTTATTCGTTATCCATGGCTTCAATTGACTTTTCTAGTATCAAGTCCCCACCCAAATTTGATGGCTTGAACTTCCCTATTTGGAAGGTCAAGATGAACCTTTTCCTTAAGTCCCTAGGAGTTAGGGTAGCTAGGGCCATAACCAAAGAATTTATAGAACCTCTCACAGATGAGAGATCATGGTCCGAGGACACCACCAAGGATTATGAGGCCAATGCTAGGGCTCAATATGCATTAACCCAAGCCCTTAATGAGGATGACCTCTCACGCATCATAAATTGTAAATCGGCATTTGAGGTTTGGAATGTTCTGATTGTGACTCATGAGGGAACGTCCCAAGTCAAAAGATCCAAGATTGACTTGCTTCGTTCTCAATATGAGAACTTTTATATGCTTGAGAATGAATGCATTGATGACATGCTCACTCGTTTCACCAAAATAACAAATGCTTTATCTTCTTTAGGTGATGCGATCGATAATGACCAAAAGATAAGGAAGGTCATTAGAGCTCTTCCCAAAGCTTGGGAAGTCAAGGCTACAACCCTCAAGGAGCTCAACGATCGGGAGGAGATGGACTTCTCCGGCTTCATCGGAAATCTCAAGACCTATGAGATGGAGATGAAAGTTAGAGAAGAAAGGGAGGCGCCGAAGAAGAAAGCCCTACCAACCATGACGAGGAAGACTCATCGGAAGACTACAATGAGGACTTTGCCATGCTCATCCGGAAGGTGGGCAAAATGTTCTACAAGAAAGGGAGGCAAAGCAACTTCCGAAGAGGGAAACCTCAAGAAAGATTCGAAAGGAAAAGAGAGGAGCCGGGTCCTTGCTTTAATTGCAAGAAGATCAGACACCTCATTGCCGATTGCCCCGCTCTCCAAGCTACCACCTCCAAGAACGGCCCAAAGAAGAAGAAGGCAATGGTGGCTACGTGGGACGATACGGAGTCGGAATCTGAGGAGGAGAACGACGCCGCTCACATGTGCTTCATGGCACATGGAGATGATGCTTCTAAAGTAATTCTCGACAATTCCATAGAAGATGATGATTTGACTATGGATGAATTAGCTCAATTCTTTGAAGAACTCCAACATAGATATGAGATTTCGCAATCTCATAATAAGAAATTAAAAGAGAGAATAATTCTTTGAAAAATAAAATTAATACTATTGAAAAAGAGAAAAATGATTTATCTATTGCTTTTAAGAAAATAAAGATTGATTTTGAAAACTATAAACTAGCTTGTAAAGGAAAAACTTCTATTTCTTCATGTAATAAAAATGATTTCGTTGAAATTCAAAAACGGGTTGATGTTTTAGATTCAACTCTTAAAAATGTGCATTTGACTTAAATAAATTTGCATCTAGATTTCCCAAAGGAGTAACCCAAGGGAAACACACTCACCATGCACGGAAACATGCACACACTCACAAGCATGCTCACATGTATGGTAGTGGTAGGATTTATGTTTGCACGCATTGTGGCCGCAAAGGCCATTTAGAAAATTTTGTTTTGTTAAACATAACATGAATAATAAACATGTTTGGGTTCGCCCCGGTACTAATCCTAAAGGACCCAAAAGGATTTGAATACCAAAAAACTCACCAAATTTAGTTGATACAGGTGGGTCTTCATCCTCTAAGACTTAGGGGGAGACGGTGCCCGGGTGGTGGATGCATCAAAGCTCAAAGATCACATCGCGCTTGCATCGCTATCATGGAGGCACCTATTTTGGAGATAGCCCTCGTTTGGTAACTTCTCCATTTAAAAGTTTTTATTTTGTTTATATATACAAATGCATAGAATTGTTAGTTTACTTTTGTGCTACATTGACATGTGTTAGTGTAAACTTACATTTCCATTATGCTTGTGTTTATGCCTTGTTTGATATCTTGTATTTATGTCATATATTTTTTTTGTGTCCACATGTTTAGTTTTTGATCATAAATCTATATATACATTTTTGTCAAAAACTAAAATAAATATTTAAAATTCATATTTAAAGCAAATACATTAGAGATGGTAATTGCACACCTCAACTCTTATTTAGAGGAATCTCGAGGATGAAGTTCAGAACCCTTCACCGGGTCTTCGGCTTCAACATCTCTAAATCTTTGTTTTATATGGAAAATAAAAAGCAAAAAATTTTTGTGTAAAATTTGTTGATAATTATAGCTAATGAAGTTTAAAACCATGTTTTTAAAATATGGTATGTTGAAAATATTCTGCCTATTATTTGTTAGACAGTTTTTAAAATTTTTTTTGGATCTTTTTCTGCTGACAGGTTTTTGGGCAGGACCGGCCGACCGGATCTGAGTTCCAGCCGACCGACCTTGCCTGGAAGAATATTTTTCATTCTTCTCTGTAGCCGGCTGACCGGTGCGATCGATCGTTTGATCTGTCAGAGCTCTCGGGTAATTTCGGCCGACCGCTGCGGCCGACCGCTTCGTCTGTCAGAGCTCTCGGGATTTTTCGGTCGACCGCTCGGGTCGACCGGGCGTCGAGAATCTGCCACCTACCCACTTTATTTAAAGCCCGTTTCTCTCTCTCTATCTCTCATTTTTCACCGGCGATCCCTCTTCTCCCTCTCTCTAAAAAACCTATTTTCTTAATCTCACTCAAATCCACCTCAAATCCAAGCTTCATACTCTCAAATCTTTGCTGGATCATCCTTTTTAGGCCCGATCTACGTTCGAACTCAGGGAATTTTTGATTTTGGGTTCTTGATCTCTCTTTCATCAGGTAAAAATCCAATTTTTTTCCTTTAGATCTTGATTTCCTTCTTATTGTTCTACTATCTTTTGTCAAGATCCATCCTTTCCTTAGTTTAGATCAAGCCCTAATTTTATTTGTGACCTAGATCTTCATTTTAAACCTAAAAATTTAATCATGCCTAAAAGATCTAGAAATGAGAAGGGCAAATCAGTGGTCCCTTCATCTTCATCCACTAGGACTAAACCTCCTTTTGTCTCCAATCTAGCAGAACAACGGTTTATCCTTCTTTCGAGGAGAACCATTATTTCTGGGAGATGTGTAGTCCTCCAAGACTTTGAGCACCTCAATATCCCACAAATATTGAGGAATAATTCTTTAGACCAATTCATGGCCATTAGAGAACCAGTTTATACCTCACTGATACCCTATTTTTATACCAATCTTGCTTTTGAGGGTAATCGGGTTAGGTCCAGAGTTCAAGGGAGAGACATTGATATCCCTCTAGAACAATTTGCTGATTTGTTGCATCTCTCCTGTGGAGGAGTTGATGTATATTCCTTTGACCTACATGACTTTGAGTATCCGGCCGGTGAGTCTGCGCTCACCGCGTCAACCTTGATTCACGGGGATGACAACCCCAGCTTAGTAAGGAATGAGGAGGTGAATAAATTCACTCTCACCGCTCAAGTCCTTGCCAAGTTTATTTTCTATAACATTTTACCCAAATCAGGGGAATACAGTCATGCTAGGGGTCCTGTACCTTTGATAGTCTATTGCCTTCTGAAAGGCATTAAGATTAATATCCCCCGCTTCATAATTTCACACATGACTTCTGATCACGTCCTTGTCCCCACGAGGCACTTGCCTTATGGGATGCTCATTTCGTATCTCCTGAAACAACTAAATTTCGATCTATCCTCTGAGACTCCCACTGAACCTTCAGTTAACCTCAATAGCACTCTTTTGAAGAGGATGCAACCTAGGATGCGTCATCCCGCTCCTGAGCAGCCTTCTATTCCTCCTACTCATGTTCCAGGGTCTTCTTCTGCCCCAGGGACTTCCTCTGCTCCCGGGCCATCCATTCCTTCAGATCTTCAGGCCCTCATTTCGTCTGAGCTTCGTACTCAGATTCAGGAGCATCAGTCTTAGGTCGAGCAGTGACTGACCCAGATTTCTGCGGCGGATGCAGCTCATCGTGCGGAGATGGACTCGCGTTATCAGGGATTTCGCAATGACATGTCCTATTTTGCGGATTCCATGCGGTATATGGACTCGCAATTTAGTGCACTCTTTGTGAAGTACGACACGCCTGGTCCAGACCCCACGCCATTTGCCCGACCGCTTCCTGCCTCCGGCCCTCCTTTTCCAGTTAGGGCCCCTTCTGCTTCTTCAGCACCACAGCCAGGTGTTACAGCTATTGATCTAGAGGAGGAGGCTTCTGATGATGATGATGATGATGAAGATAAGGAGATGGCAGCAGGTGATGCTGAGGACGACGATGAGGAGGACGATGATGAGGACGACGACGATGAGGAGTGACTTCCCCTTTTGATGATGTCAAAAAGGGGAGAGATATTCTAGAGAGACTTCATTTTCTTGGGCTTATATTTTTATATTGTACCTTGTATTTTGTGTGTTGGACACATTGTGTTAAGTGTTTGATGTTTGTGTGGACATGTATCTTTATCTATGTGTTTTGTATGAACATATGTTTTATTTATGGCATGAGTTATCTTTTCTGGCATGGACTGGTGTATGATTGCTTATTATTTATGTCATTTATCTATGCCTGAGTATATCTTTATGCTATGCATGTGTTGAGGGGGAGCTTCACTTGAAGTCTCCACCCAAAATATTTGTAATAACTATGTATGTTTTGTCATCATCAAAAAGGGGGAGATTGTTGGCCCAAAGGCCATTAGCCCGATATTTTGATGATAACAAACCATATTTAGTTATGTGTTTAACAATCTTGTTTAAAAGAATTTCAAGTTTAATACAAGTTGATTTGTCGGCTCCACATCAAGACTCACAAGTTTGGACGCCGCTAAAGATTTGCATTCCCAAGCCAAGCATGGTAGAAAAGCTTCGGGATCAAAACAATGAAGAAAAAGATCAAGATTTGTAATTTACTTTTCTTTTTTAGATATTCTGTCAAAACCTAGATGTTAGAGGTAGATTATTTGGGATTGTCACTCACACACACACTTAGTTTTGCTTCATGGCTTCAAAAGAATTTTTATTTCAGCATTTCTAACTTAGTTTTAGAAATACCATGTTTTGGAAAACCAGTTTTAGAAAAACAGTTTTATCAAAAAGGATTTTTCATAAAATGATCTAACATGGTTGAGTATTGATCTATAATCATACCCTCAGGTTATTAGGTCTAGCACCTTATTTACAAAATCCTCAAACCAAAAAGATCAAACCAAAATTTCGTTTCCCAGTTTTCTGCAGACTCTGTTAAACAGATCTGACAGTCTCCGGTCGACCGACCCTGTCGACCGACGTGCACGGCTGTGCATGTGTGCACGTCGGCCGATCGCTCGGGTCGACCGGGCACTTGTCAGTGCTCTCTGTTTATTTCGGTCGACCGAGTCGGCCGACCGTTTTCCCCCAACGGTCAGAAATATGACCATTGGCGGTTGACCGACCCGGTCGACCGGTAGTTGTCAAAAAGTCTGACAGACTCCAACAGCTCTATTTTCTGACAGATTTTGTTGGGATCTCACCCCAACGAATTTCTCTAGCTGTGTAGTTGGCTTTTCATCCACTATAAATAGTGGGTCATTTCAACATGATAAGACACAAGATTTACATATAAGATTTACATGTTTTCAAAAGCCTTTCATTTTAGAAAAGATTTTCATCAAAGCCAAAATTTCCAAACACCTACTTGAAGCAAATCCCTCTACTTCACTCTAGTCATTTTGCACTTCATAATCCCAAGTACTATCTCTACATATTGGTTATAGGATTGTGCTAAGTGAGCTTTTTGTGATCAAGTGTGATCAATTTTCTTCTTGAGTGAAGTTGTAGAGGCATCAGCCTCAAGCGAGCTAGTGTGCTCCAAGTGGTGTTGCGGCATCACGAGAGATAGGACACGTGTGTCCTTGTATTGGAGATCCAGTGGGATCAACAATAGTGAAAATCCTTCAAGTGTGAAGGCGGGGACGTAGAGCGTAGCTCGAACCTCGAAAACATATCCTCGTGTTTGCGTTTGCTCAAATTTCTCTAAACTCAATCTCTTTATTACTTGCTTTACTTATTGCTTTATATCTTGCAAGCATTCTAATTTGAGCTTATTGTTTTAAGTAGATTTAAATTCCGCATTATTGCCATATTTCATATAGCCATCACCTATTCACCCCCCTCTAGGTGATTTCACTATCTAGTGCTAACCACCTCTGAGGTGATGAAAAGAACAAGCCATCATCCTATGCGCAATCCAACACAGCCTCTGTGCTGAGTCGCTTAAGCCTTGCTACATCTTACTTGCAAGAGTTCTTAACGAACAAACGGAAGTCAGATTTACTCCAAACTTCTCCCTCTTGTTGTCAGCAAGTGGGATGTCAGTTGGTGACAGTCCATTCAGTCAATTGCCGGCTAGGACCAAGCCCCGTCACTCCTCCAAATCGACGATCAGTTTTGACCGACTATCACAACAAGCTCTTGTGAAGCATCGCAAAAGGAGCGTATCGCAAGATCTACCAGATCTGCCCTCTACATCCGTCAATATGATCGGAAGGGGAAGAGAGCCGTGTAGAGGCAGAAAAGCGCCGCATGCCGCTAACTCTCCTCCCTCTAGTTCTCCAGATCCAGATTATAGTCCGGGATTACGCCAAGTCTTGGTGCACGAAGAAGGCATCTTCCGAAATACCAGATCTAGGGTCGAAATACCTTACAATTAGGAACAGCCATCCTCCTCAAGCACAATAACCTCACCAGAACCAATGAGAAGAATATTCCAAGGTCTGATGAGGAGGACAAAGACAGTGGGTATGCAACTTCAGCAACAGTCAGCTCGGTACGAACAGATAGAGTATCAGTGAATATGGCTGATAACGGTAATGATGACCTCCATCGACCGTTGGAAGCTCAAGAGCAAACCTCCAAGGCTCAGCAGGAAGCTTTAGACAACATTCAATAGATGCTCGCCCAACTTCTCATTAACCGAAATAACAATGATAACGGGGGTAATCATAATGAGGAAGAACATCATAGCAATAAACAACCAAAGACTGAGAAGTCAAAGGAAAGTTCTTCTATGGACGTTGAAGTTCTTAAAGGCATCCAAGCTCAGATCGCATCCCTATCTCAGAGGGATGAACTAAAGAAAGTAGGGGCAGTCCATCCTTACCATTTGGAATGGGATTCAGTACCATACCCACCAAAGTTCAAGCCACCAACGTTACATACGTATGATGGTAAGAGCTCGCCAAACCAGTACATCTACTACTTTCGGTCTCAGACTGGTAAAGTTATAGACAATGATGCTATCATGGCCAGACTGTTCATTGCAACCTGAAGGGGGTAGCATTTGACTAGTTCTGAAGCCTCCCTCCGGGCTCCATCAAGTCTTGGGTCGACTTAGAAACTCGATTTCTTTCTCATTTCTATGAAGACGATACTGAGGTAACCATGGACAAACTCCTCTCTACCGTACAAAGGAAGGGCGACTCTATCCGTGACTACATGAACGATTCAGAAACTTATCTCTGATGTGCCCAGCAGGGATGCCATTACCCATGCTCTTGCAGACATGTAGGTATAACTTCCTAGACCAAGTGGAGATTCACATAGGAGCCGTCAAAGCCCATACCTAGAAAGAACTGGTCGAGCAAGCTGAGATAGCTGAAAAGTCGGCTAATAAGTTTGAGCCATCTACCCCTAAAAGCAAATGGGGTGTGAATAATAAGGGGCGCGGCGACATGGCGCAGTCTTCTCAAGCTAAAGACAAAGAGACTATATACGTTAAATTGACAGGGGAAGTTCATTCGAAGACCAAGCAGAGCGGCTTCAATAGTCAGGAGTCTAAGTTTTCTCTTAAGTAGTACTCCTTCAAAGACGAGCAGGTAATCACAATATTTCATTTACTCCACAAAGGGAATAAACTGAAGCTGCCAGATGTTCGACGCCCTCATGAAGTGGGACGCACGAACGATCCCAACTACTGCCTCTTTCATAGGATGGTTCATCATCCTACTAATAAGTGCTTTGTCCTCAAGGACAAAATTCAAGGTTTAGTCGATGCCAGAGTTCTGACTCTGAAGTCAGAACCAAAGAAAGTCACTGTGAACATGGTGACCCTCGAGTTCGGCAAAACCCCAAAAGTCACAGTTCTTGATGGGACCTTCCCAATCCCTGAAGCACGGCTAGAAGTAAAGCATTCTTCAGCCAAAACTCAAGAGAGTAAGCATCTTGTTCCCTTGACATTAGAAACAGGGGAAATCATGTGGATACACCCAGACCTTATCCAAGACGAACAATGGGATTTGAAGAAATCCAAGTCGAAGGGCAAATCTTGCAATGTTATCTCCATCCTGCCAGATGATGGCAATCTCACATCAGCTTCTCTCAGCGATTCTGAAGGGAAAAAGCACGCTTGCACGACGCAGGCTGATGTACCTCAGCTGATAGGTACTCGATCTAGAAAAACATACTTAAAACAGTATGAGAAAGCTACTGACGAGACACGATAGCAAACGACGTCAGTACAAATATCCACACCGGCTCCGCCTCCGACGATAGGAAAGGAGAAGCGGAAAGAAGTCCGATTTGATCAGGTCTTGAAGAAGCCTTCAAGTCAAGGATTTGACATACCTTTTCACTTTGACATGTTGGCCCAGCTGGCTAATATCCTAGCTCGTATCACCATACACGAGCTCCTCCGTCTTTCAAAGGAGACAAGAGAAGCACTCAGAGATGCACTTGCTAACTCAGAATCATTTCTGATGTATATGCCAGAAATCCCTAGAGATAAACACTCAGCTCTATTGCTCTGAATGTCACCATGTACAATCGAAAGTGCCTGCTATTACTTTCACAGTTGAGGATATACTTCTCAAAGATAATAAGAATGATCGACCTCTATACTACACCGGATACATTGGTTCGACATGCATTGAAAGGGTACAGGTAGATCCAGGATCTACACTCAACATCATACCCAAAAGGCTCCACTACTTCCTCGGCATACCACTATATCGGTTGTCTGTAACCACTGTAACAATATACGGCTTTAATGCAGGGAGTAGTCACCCACTTGGAAAGATCTGACTCCGTTGCCGAATCGGGAGCCTGAAGTCAGAAGTAACATGCTATGTCATTGATGCTGACACGTCATACAATTTGTTACTAGGACGATCTTGGATCCATGCTAACTGGATCGTTCCCTCTACTCTGCACCAGTGCTTCAAGTATGTTAAAGATGATGCAACAGTATGAACTGTATTCGCTGAGAAGCAACCATTCAAAGGGGTAAAGAACTACTTTACTGATGCTCTCCTATATCAGGAGGTCAACAAAACACCAGAAGAATTGTCGCCGGAGAACGATGATTGTGGCAATGAGGCAGATTCAGAGTCTGAAGCAGACATGCTAGTCATTTTGGTCTGTGAACCAGTTATAGCGTGTTTTAATAATCCCCAATGTAACACTCTCTCTGAAGATGAGGGCGAATGGGTAATTAATGACAATATTTCCTTTGACTATCCTCTAAGTGTCGAATAGATTGAATCTGTTATGGATAGTTCTCTGCATATGCCCATATATAAACCATGTGCATCAAGTACACCCGTGGAATTCATAGAAGGGTCCGTTTTAGTGGTTCCTCCATCCAAAGAGGGTCAATTACCAATAATATTCGGTAAAGCCCAACTGCAAAGGTCTGCAGCCGCGGATTCAAGTTCAGACTCAGTCACCCCACAATTTTTTTATTATGCACGATCAGCGCATCATATGATGAGAAAAATGGGATTCAACCTGCAGCATAGGAAGGGCTTGAATTTTGCAAAAGGAAGGCATGGTTTCCTACGTAATTTTGTGCCAAAATGAAAGCCAGCAAATTACTATGATAACACACGCAGGGGGTTGGGATACGTTACACCTACACCGCCAGCAACGGTTCAATCCGAAGTAACAAACCAATCCCATCACACTCTGCCTCTTCCTCCGAATGGGACTCAGACGTCAGTGTGGGAATGGTGTTCAAAGAGCTCACTGTTAATATGACTTCAAGCAGCCAATTGGAGCCAGCAAAAGCTACTGATGAGGAACCATAAGCTCAGCAACTAGATCTCCAGTGGAAAAAGCGATTCGAACAACGCGAACCACCTACTGAAGACAAGGTGATTCAGGTTAACTTGGGTAGTCAAGATCACCCTAAGCCCATCTCTATAAGTGAAAGCTTATCACTCACAGAAAGAGAAGAATTGATGATACTTGTAAAGGAGTATATAGATGTCTTTGCATGGAACTACGAAGACATGCCTGGACTTGATCCACAAGTAGCCATGCATCGTCTGAACATTATACCTGACGCCAAGCCAGTCAAGCAGCAGCAACGCCGGTTTCTCCCGAACATTATAGAGGCTATTGAAGTTGAAGTTCATAAGCTCATTGCATGCAGCTTCATACGGGAGGAACAGCAGCCAGATTGGTTGCTAATATCGTTCCCGTTCTCAAGAAGAATGGGAAAATACGAATCTGTATCGACTACCGTGATCTCAATACAGCCTGTCCTAAAGATGAATTTCCATTACCCATCACCGATGTCATGATTGACAATACCTGCTGATTAGTAGTAAAAAATGCACAATTGTCATCATATTTACCATCACATTTGCACATTTATTCATATTATAATGCACATTTATTAATATTTTGTTATTTAATGTGTGCAGGCCTCGAATTATTATTTTAATAATAAATAAAGCCTAAAAGCCCAAAAGCCCAGATCCAAGCCCATGTTTGAAGCCCAGGTGCAAAAGCGCAATTACAAGAAGTCAAAATGCAAATACAAGGGCTAAAGTTGCAAATATCAAAGATAAGGGAAGGATAGACTTCTATCCAACCCTAAACACTTGCAGGATGAGGATTAAAGCCCAAGATAAGAAGGAAATTCGTGGATAGAAGATTTGGGATATTTGAGATCAAGGTAACTTGATTACTAAGTTATCTCGAAAAATCCAGAATAAAGAGCCAGGATGCAGCTTCCAGAAGCAGGCGCCCAAATGGATGGACCAGAAGAAGCCACGCGCCAAAGCGCGTGGCCAGATTCCACAGAAATGCCGCAGATTTGCGGCAAAAGCCGCAATTCTGCGGCAGTTTGATCTCATCTGGCTACCAGATTTCGTGGGCTACTTTATCCGGGACTCTTCGCCCCTCTGCACCTATAAATACCCCCTGCAGTGCAACGTACAGGGCATCCAGAGACGTATTAGGGTTTTCTTTTAGCCATTTCTTTAAATTTTTGCAAGATTGTAACTTTCATTTCATGTACGTTGTGGAGAAGAAGGAGCTTTGTAATTGGAGGATTATTCTGCAATAAAGGTTACCTTTTTCCCATTTAATTTTCTGCATTTAGTTTTATTTTATTTCTGTGATCTCTCTGGTTTGGTTTCTAATCATCGATCTTCTGATTTGTTTTCTTTCTTTCTTTCTCTAATCTCTCTTATTAAACAAATAAAAAAAATAAAAATTGAAAAGATAAAAAAATGATGATGAACTAATTCTCTCTAGTGGTTTGCTGAAATTCTTAAAGCAACCCTAGAGCAGTTAAGCCTTGATCAGATTGATGACCATCTCTAGAAACCCTAGGGTTAACAACAACTTTTCTTGAAGATTAAACAAGATTACTAAGATTCTTAATCTAGGTTGCATGTTAAAAAGACTTTTCATGACTTCAAACTTAAGAACTAGGACAGCATAAATTTAAGATTCATCTTCTATTAAGCTGTACCTAGATGTTAGGATGAATCATAGTTTGGCTTTTAAATAATGTAACTTAGTTAGAATCTGGTATTGATTTTCTTACTTGAATTATTCTTAATAACCTAGGGTAAATTACATACATCTCAAGATGAAGATCAATCTCCTTAACTTGCAATAGGGTTGTGGTAGAAAATCAGCAAAACCACATCTTTCATATCATATATCTCAAATCTAATCTCTTTTCTCCTATTTTTGAAGATACAGAGGAATCGAGTCGAAAAGCTTGCATCGCATCCTTCCCTGAGGATCACGACCCGCTTGAGCCCTTGTTACAGCGGATTCGCATTGAGACTAAGAAATCTACACTTCATTCTTTTTATTCACAAACTCTTAAATTCTCAATCAAAATTTTGGCGCCGTTGCCGGGGAAGGAACGGCACGATTCCTCAATCTAATCATTTTTTATTTTCTGTTTGCAGATACAGGGAACAGGAAAACAAAGCAGCAGCGAGGACATATTGCAACCCTGTGCCTCTGCCCTAGAAGGCAGAGCACTTGGGCTTACTCCTTTGCCGCAGATTCGCGGCAAAAGCCGCAGAAACGCGGCAAGAGTAGTTAACTACTCACAGAAATTTCTGTAGGTTTCTTTGCATTGCAAAAATCTGCTTACTGCTGTGATTATTTTTCTCTGTGATCACTCTGCAACTGCTAATTAATAACATTAACCCATTTGTTGAAAAAAAATTTTTTTTAGACTCTTGCATTTAGGGCACGTGTCTATTTACATTTTTTTTAATTCTGTTGAAGAGTGCTGGCGACAAGGTACGTTTGCATAGCATATAGATTAGGAAACACTCTTGGTTGTTTACTGCTTTCTTGAGTGATTACTTTTCTACCGCTTTACACGTACACTAATTCATCTTAAGGGCATAACCCATAAGCAAGATAAGGTGGGGATTTCATCACCCTTCCTTAGCCCAAAAATCATATCCGTCACACTCACAACCCTAACCTTAAGTAAAATTTGACTAGACGTTGGCCCTAGGTTAACTCGGACTCAATAGGAGATTGACCGAAGGAGGAAAATTGTTCGAAATTAACTCTTGTCAAATCGGTGTCTAGGCAGGGGATTGAGGGCCGAAAGCCCGAAGAACGGTGGTTATTTAATTAAGGAACGTCTCTGACGGAAAACCTCCCACCGGTCTTGCCACCTACCTGGCCGATTAGCTTGTGGTTAACGTCGACAATAGACCTCCTAAGGACAGTCTAAAGTTAGGAGTCGTCTAGGTCAAGGCTTACCCTAGATTAGGATTTTTGATTGTTTTTCTTTTTTATTGATTGATTGGGTGAACTTATTTGCTGATTGTGCATGTCCGCTTGGTCTAGAGACCCACTTACATCCAGGCTAACTAGAACTAGTTCACCACCCGAGCAAAAGCCCGACCCACACATGGCACAACCAATATCACTCCAAGATAGGTTCTATCCTATTAGGACCTCTCTTCCTTCTTGCATCAAGCTTAACAATGAAGGTGTTGACCCATTTGAGCTTAAGCCACAATACATCAACACCCTTCCAAAATTTCATGGACTTGACTCCGAGGATGCATACTTCTTCATAAAGGAATTTGAGGAAGTATGTCTCATGATGAATATTCCTAAGTTAGGAAAAGATGACATCAAACTTAGGTTTGTCCCCTTTGCTTTGAAGGATTTAGCAAAGAAATGGCTCTACAGTCTAGAGGCCGGTTCAATATCTTCGTGGGATAATTTTGTTAAGGCATTCTTAAAAAAATTTTATCCCGTCCACAAGACTGCACTGATTAGGAAGAACATCTTACAGTTTAAGCAAACAGCCAATGAACCTTTTTGGAAGTATTTCGAACGTTTTAAGGACCTCCTTGCCCAATGCCCTCACCATGGGATAGAGAAATGGCGACTTTGCCAAGTTCTATATGATGGATTAGAATATCAAACTAAGACATTGTTAGAATCCATGTGCCAAGGAGGATTTCTGAAAAAGGATGAAACTGATGGATGGTTATTGTATGAGCAATTAGCTGAAAATACCATCCAATGGGAACCTACTCCGGAAAAATTTAGGACTAATGACCCTACTTCTTCTAAAGGAGGTATCCATTCCATTGAGCCCAACATAGCAACCGATGCTAAGTTAGCTGCTGTTATGCGAAGACTTGAGGCTCTTGAAACTAAAGAACCAGTCTCTGTGAACCAAGTCAGCCCAACATCTTCAGTGGGCTGTACTTATTGTCAAAATATGAACCATGTGTTCGAAGAATGTCCCGTCTTTATCGCGCATCAAAGCTTGCCCGAACATATGAGTGCGGCCTTCACAAGGCCCACCAACAATCCGCCCGCCAACAATCCATATTCGCCCACCTACAATTCCGGTTAGAGAAACCATCCCAATTTGTCATGGGGCCAAAGTAACAATGATCAAACTAGGCCCAAATTCTCCAACAATTTCTAAAATCCGCCCTATCAAAATCCTCCACCCTCTTTCTAATATTCACAAATGGAAACAAGGCTCTCCAATATGGAAAGAAAGGTGGACACTCTCGTTAAAAGCAATGACATGCTGGCTCAAGTCTTGACTAGGATAGAGACGCAAATGAATCAGCAAGAAAGGCAAAAGGATACTCTACCTAGTCAACCATTCTCAAACCCTAGGAACTCTAGTCAAGCTCACTTGGCTGAAGAGAATCATATGAGTCAGTGCAATGCGATTCATACATTGCGGTCGGGAAAACAAGTTGATAACCAAGTATCAACACCATCAAGTTCTAAACAAGCATTCAGCTTGCCTGATCCCACTCCATCTCAACTTGATGCCAACAACACGAAAAAAGACAAGTCAGCCGAAGATATGCACAAGCCCATCGCACCCTACCCAAATAGGCTTAAAGATAAGCAATATGCACAAATGGATAAGGTACGCGAGATTTTTAATCAAGTCAAGATCAATATACCTCTTCTTGATGCAATTCAACAAGTCCCTAAGTATGCCAAGTTTATTAAGGACATGTTCACAAAGAAGAGAAAGACTAATGTGCCCAAGAAGGTTTTTCTAGCCACTAACATTAGTGAGCTATTGTCCAACCAGATCCCTGTCAAGTATAAGGACCCTGGTTGCCCCACCATCTCTTGCACAATAGGTCAAACTGCAATTAAGCATGCACTTCTTGATTTGGGAGCAAGTATCAACTTACTCCCCTTCTCAGTCTACCAACAACTTGGGTTGGGCGAACTTAGTCCGACTAAGGTTACAATCCAATTAGCTGACCGATCCATAAAAATTCTCAAAGGAGAAATTACCGATGTGCT